>CAUYRH010100878.1:0-58258 GCA_963574655.1 Perodicticus potto
ATTGTTCTCACAAAGTAATGAGAAAGTCTCTTGAATGTTATTGCAATCAGGTTGATGAAAATATCTCTGATTGTATCTGAAGCCCGTACACTGTACCCCATGACTGAATTATTGTACACAGATATGATTCAATAAAATAAAATAAAAAAAATAAAATAAAAATTTTGTTTAAAAATGTGAGAGTAAGGTAAGTAGGGGAACCCAGATATGAAAGAAAGAGATAGTAAAGTACAATTTTAAATGCGGTGGTGTGAGCAGAAAAGACTCCTAAGCATGTCTATTCTTAAGGTAGGAAACTTATGGGGAGGTTCTGAAATTCTCTGCAATTTCCTAAGTGTCAAGTGACCACAATTACTTTCATGCTTCCCTCAGCTTGAGTAAACTTTAGATAGGTTTCTTCTTCACTCTAGATCCCTCTTCTCTTTTTAGAAAATTTGCAATTGTGAATTATTTCTCTGCCTCTTGAAGTTGTAAATATTCTAAGATCTAGGAATATCTTTCTCAAGGACCTGGAAACCATCTCTTTGATACATAATCATCAAGAAAGATAGCCCCCTCTCCCCCATTTTCCAGTTTCTATGGTAGGGTAGAAGCCTAACTTTGGTTAACATTTAGCCAACACAGGTGACCTAATCACATAGACCACTTTCCTGCTAACATCCCTCCCTAACTCTTCCATTAATTAACTCAACCATGTTCTGAAAAATCCTTGTACCTTTTGTTTCAGTGGGGTTGAGTTCAACCTCTTACCCGTATTACAATAGTTTTGATTCCTATTGCAGTAGCGTTAGGGAAGTCTTCTTGGCCTTATCTGACAAGTAACCAGTGAAATCATTCTTTCATATCAGAAGGCTATCCTGAATGAGGCTGTGAGAACCTGGTTTTGGCTGGCCATATCAAAAGAGAGGTGAGCAATTGTGAGGTGAGATTTTAGAGGATTACTTTCAGAGGCCTGGATGTAAACTTAGGAAAATCCATTTGGGATACTGATGGGCCATAAAATGTTGCTGTCTTGTTAAAGAATATATATCTTTTCTTTAACACATTTGGATTTAGCTTAGGCTCTAAGCTCTCTGATGAGATTTCTCTAGAATTTTAAATGGAAGTTCAAGTGAAAAGGTGTAGGATATTCAGGTATAATCTGGAAATTTCAATTCACAGATATCTCTGATACTTCATTTCCAAAATGCATAATTCTGGAATAATATAACCACAACTGTAATACAGTTAGGAAACATGCATATCCCTTTGAAATTGTTTATGTCAAAAAGTTAACAAACTAAAACCTATGGGCCAAATTGGTCCCAGCTTCTTTGGAAATACAGTTTCATGTTTATTCATTTACATACAGTCTAGGGCTATTTTTCTGCTACTCTGGCAGAGTTGAGTAGCTGCCACAGAGGTTGTATGGCCCTCAAAACTTAAAATATTTATTATATGACCCTTTATAGAAAAAACATACACCCCCCCTGGTTTATATCACCTCCCTCCAAATTAAAGCATGCTCTTGAAGCTTGCATTTCTTTCAAGTTCATGTGGTGGCATTCTCAGCAACTGCCTCTTCTTTTTGTTTTATCTACTAACTCTCAACTTGGAGTAAAAGAGCCCTAAATTCAACTTGAACTGCTGCTTCCTCAGTTGTAAAATTTGGATAAAGCTGCTTTGCCTGTTTATTGGGGAGTTCTCAACATCAGCAGTGTCTGAAATCCGAATTCTTTCCCACAACTAAAGCAGTGCACAACCTGCCTCTGGCTATCTCTGTTCTCACATCTGAACCTCTCCTTCTTTCCAGATTCTCATTGACTGTGCCTCCATGGTGTGATTTCAACGTGCAATAGAGTTTCAGCCTCACAATTTTTGCTCGTGCTGTTCCTTCTGCTTGGAAGGCTCTTCCCCTATGTCTTCCTCCGGGTCAAGGACTTCCTATCTTATTTAAATTACCTCCTTTTATCCTGCTTTGTTTTTTATCACACTGCTTGTCATTATTGACCTTTTATATTTCTTTATTGCTTCTTGCTTCCCCTCAAGAGTTTAAGAACCATGAGGATAACATTTTGTCTATTTCAGTCACTGCTGTATTCCTAGCACAGAGAACTGATGGATACGTGGTATTCAATAAAAAGGCATTGAATAAAGAAAAGGACATGAGAGCTTGCATGTTAACTTGCTTCAAAAATCATAAAATTGGATGAAAAATACTTGCTTTTTTCTATTTCTTGCTCCTGCAGCTGCTAAAACAGTCCTTGTATCTTTCCTGACCAATCTCCTCTTTATTGGACCCCCTGCATTGGTCCCTGGTATCCTTTCATCAACTTTCTCTCACCAGCTTTCCATCTAATTTCCAATCTCAACTGAAAACTCATTGTTTTCCTCTTGCTTCTTAATCTCCCATCCTTCTCTGTAGTCTGTAACTCTGTCACCGAGAGTGCATCAATGCATCAATGAGTAAAGCTGTTCTGGAGGTATGAGACAGTGACACAATTAAGCAATGACTAAAAGATTTAAAAAGTCACAGCATCTTGTGAGCTATTATTAATTTAGAAACTATCAAAGAAGCTCAAACTGCATGAATTCTGTAATGGGTTTGGAGAGCAGAGTCTCTGGCAAATGCTAAAAAATGCCATACAGAATTTGAAATGGGGTACTCCCTTTGGATAATTCTTCCAAATCATTTCTGACAAATATATTAAGACAAGATTGGGAGGGAGACCCTGGTGGGAGGAGATCCATGATCTCTATTGTTCTGATTTTCCTTGATTTCTGCTTCTTTCCCCTCTCCCTTGTAATTTGGTGCTACAGAATTTAGAGCAGAAATCGCTTCCTTCATTCAGTCCCTGCCAGGGACTACATTGATCCCCCTACTTTGGATTCTTTTGATGTTAAATTAAGACATTCAAAAGGGTACTTTAATAGGAACTCAGGAAAGCAAAGAACCCTGACTACCACCACCATCACCATCACCAAGCAACAAAAGGAAACAAATGAATTCAGATAGGTCTAGGGTGGGTGGATAGATCAGCCCAGGTCTTTTGCGGGGTCTAGTAGAAAGAGCACCATAAGGGGATATCTTGTTTCTCAGTCCTGTGATTTTCCCAAGCACTTAGGGAACAGATGTCACTATTTAGCCTTGTAGGTAGAATACCTGAGGAAGAAGGAATTTACATTAAGTGGAGAGAAAATCAAGAACATGCAAATGGATGAGTTTAAGTATAACCAGGGAACATCCCTCTGAAGATCTCCAGTCCTGGCTGCTCAGAAACACATGCCAGACTCTTGAGGAAAGAGGCAGTGGCCAGAAGTGAGTCCACCTATGGGGATTAGAAGAACAAAGAACCTGGCTCCTCAATGCTCTAGAGCAGGCGTCCTCAAACTTTTTAAACAGGGGGCCAATTCACTGTCCCTCAGACTGTTGGAGGGCCGGACTATAGTTTTAAAAAAAAAAACTATGACATGGATGGAGCTGGAACATATTCTTCCTAGCAAAGTATCTCAAGAATGGAAGAAAAAGTATCCAATGTACTCAGCCCTACTATGAAGCTAATTTATAGCTGTCGCATGAATGGTATAACCCAACTATACACAAGAATATAGGGAAAGGAGCAAGGGTAGGGAAGGGAGCGAGGAAGTTGGGGCGGAGGGAGGGTAATTGGTGGGGCCACACCTACAGTGCATCTTAGAAGGGTACAGGCGAACCTTGCTAAATGCAGAATACAAATGTCTTCATATAATAATGGAGAAATTGCCAGGAAGCCTATGTTAATCAATTTGATGAAAATAGTTAAGATTGTATATGAAACCAGCACATTGTACCCCTTGATTGCACTATTGTACACAGCTATGATTTAATGATAAAGATAAAAAAAAACTATGAACAAATTCCTATGCACACTGCACATATCTTATTTTGAAGTAAATAACAAAACGGGAACAAATACAATTCATACCAACGCATGTGGCCCGCGGGCTGTAGTTTGAGGACACCTGCTCTAGAGCTTTATAGTAGAGGATTCAGGTCCTTGGCATAGGGCTTATGGGATAGGCATGGTGGTCACTCGCTTCGATGTAATTGCTCTTGGAGAGCAATTAGGATATGGCCAATATTAAAAACACCAGAAAATATCATTGTTGTAATCTAGGAGCCATGTGGTCATGCCCAGGGGGATAGGGGCCACCATAATGCTCCTGATACCATACAGATAAGTGATTCCTTTTGGACCATCTTCCAAATTGGGTTGGGAAAGATTTATAGCTGCTGGACCTTCTCTCTAAGACCTCAATAGTGTTTGATTTATTGCTTCATTTGTATTTCTGGGGCTCAGGTACATTTCCAAGTTTGTGTTGGGGAAATGAGGGTTGGACAGAGAAACTGTTGGCTTTATAGGGAAACTCAGCTTCCTGAGCACAGAAGTATTGTTTCTGTACCTTCAGTCCATCTTACGCTTTGCCCACTGCCCTTTGCCTTGACACAGAGGCCATTTCTAATATCTCAGTTATCATTTCAGTACTTGTTACTACATGCCAAGCTCTACAATACCTCCTTTTCTAATTCATTTAATCCTTCCCAAATTCCAGGAAGTAATTCTTCCTGGAAGAATTCCAGGAAGTCATGTTGATCCCAGTTTTATTTGCTCAAATTTACACAGATAGTAGGATGCAGATGTAGGATATTACTTGGTCTGGTCTGTTGGACAATAGAACCCAACCATGTAATCACTATTCTATGCAAATCTTTCAGGTCACGATGAATAATAGCACTTAGTACAGGGTTTAGTCCATGTAGTACTCAAAAAATGTTAAGGAACTATTTTTTTTTTTCAAAATTATACAAATAAGACAGGCCTGCATGCTTAGAGTCTCAATAACAAGATTTTATCAGATTTCTAGAGAGCTACACATGTGGAAGCTAGGAAAATGTTTTAGGTCAAACAGGTAAAAACAGATATTCTCCCATGTTAGCTAGTTCTGAAACTAGACATATTGGTCAAGTTGGCAGTGTGGAAAATAAGTTTGAATTCAGTCAAGTTTAAAAGTCTATGTAAGGTGCCATAAGCCACCCAGATTTCTCCAGACCCCTTTCCATACCTGCCTCTCTTTGCTGTCTTTGAAGTTCTTTAGGTCCCCTCCAACATACTTTCCTGGCAGTCATCTCATATTCTCTTGACACCATACCTACAGCCAGGGAGGGAAGGCAAGGCCCACTTCCCCAACTCAAGTTCTTCATGTAGACTTTTTGCTATTACAGGCTCCTCTTCAATAAAGCTGGTCAAAGTTTATATAAGAGTTGCTTGATTTTCAGGGTCTCAATCCACTTAACCTCTTTTCCCAAGTGAGATA
The DNA here is from genome assembly GCA_963574655.1 of Perodicticus potto. Taxonomy (NCBI): domain Eukaryota; kingdom Metazoa; phylum Chordata; class Mammalia; order Primates; family Lorisidae; genus Perodicticus; species Perodicticus potto. Next base: position 5,335 of record CAUYRH010100878.1, read on the forward strand.
AATTGTGAAGGTCATAAGGAACCTCTTTTTTACCTCAAGTCTCAGGGCTATTCAAAATTTAATTATAGATAGCAAAGGAAATTATTTCTTAAACAATGGGGCTTTCTTGAGTTCCTTTAGTCTGTTGGGGAGGAGGCAGGGGAAGGAAGTGCCCAGTCAGGTAGGGCTGGATGCTGTGCCAGCATCTGTCCTTCTTAGGCACCTGTTTTACCTAGAGGACTGGTTGGAATAAGCCAAGGATGAATTATTACATTCCCTCTCTTCAGGCAAGGCTAGTATAATAATTCCCTAGCCCCTTCAATTTCAGATTCCCCAGGTGTGCTTGAAGCAATTATAAGTAAAGAAAACACCCAGTGCTCCTGCACTAATAAATTACACAGTGCTTACCTAATTAATAAGGTAAGACTGCCCTGATGAATTATAATCATAAGGTAACTACCATTTAAACAATTCATTCTTAAAGAATAGCAAATGGACCTGGTCTTGGGGAGTGCAATAGGGAGGCCTGTCATGGGACAGAAGGCAGGCACACCGAGTGCTGACAAGGGTGATGGAGTGCAAAGGCTAATGTTTCCTGCAGTGGCCTGGGAATTAATGACTCTGAGCCTTTCCAAGCATCACAGTGCTTTGGATAATCTTGGGTAAATCATTTAGGCATGTAAAGTCCAGAAGAATCAATCTCACCATTTAAATCAATCTCACCTATTCAATGCTGATAATTTTCCTTTTGGGGGTGGTGGGAAAGACTCACATCATGCCATGATACATTTAGCAGAACAGTCACCAATAATTATGGGAAAATGAGGCTATCTCCTTAAAATGTCTTTCTTAGCAAGTTCTGGTGATTTGGAAAGGTAGCATCAGGCCTGTACAAATATCGTTTAGTTCTGAAGCTTTCCCACTGATGCATTATGGATAACAGCAAGATTATAGACTTTTGCTTTCTGAAAACATCCAGTGGCTATCCATCAATTCAGGAGAGAGGCTATGAAGATTGTTGTTTGATTTTAATATTTCTGTGTTGAGACTCAGCAATGACGGTATTAAACTGCAAAATCTACTTCAGAGGCTGCCTTCCTTGGAAGGCCCCTTTCTAAATATTCACTCTCAGAAGCCCAATTCCACTCATCTCCACAAAGGAAGGAAAAGTGAGGTTCATTATTTTTAAAGAGAATATTATTGTTAAATTATCACCTTGTGTGTGTGTGTGTGTGTGGGGGGGTCAGGCAGTGTTTCCTGTCCCTCATAGGTTCCTTCCTTCTCCACTTATTTTCTATAACAACACATTTGTTTCTCATCTTTGGTCTCTTACCTGTGGTTTCTCTTGAGTGTTACACTTTGTAGTTTATGCTGATGTTAAGGAACTCTGAGGACACACTATCATTGCAAAGAGCCCCAGACATGCTCTATTCATAACTGACCCTCCCTTAAATGATTGAGAATGCCAGATAACGTGCAATGATAGCGATTTATGCATGTGGAAGTTGATATGTGCTGGAACTGGGACTCCCAGAATCTTTGACCAGCTGCCTTCCTCCTCCAGTGTTTCAAAGGGGACAGATATCTTGTGGCTGCTTCAAGAAAATCCTAGTCCCCTGACAAGTTAGGCTGGATACTTCAGAGCCAGGAGGACTGTCTGCCTGACATTGGCAGCTCTGAAGTACAATTATGAAACAGCATACCTCTTGAGTAAGTCTTGAAATACAAGCAAGGGCAAACCCTAGGGAAAACACATTAAGGAAAAAAAAGGTAACTTAGAATGGTCACCCCACTGTCTGGAACAGACCTTGCCTAAGCAATGAATTGTGCCTGCTAAAAATTAACATGTTGAACTCCTAACTTGCAGTACTTACGAATTTGGCCTTATTTGGATTTAGGGTCATTGCAGAGGTAATTGGCTAAGATGAAGTGATTAGGGTGGACTCTAGTTCAATATGACTGATAGCCTTACAAAAGCAGAGAATTGGACACACACACAGGGAGAATGCCATGTGAAGATAAAGGCAGAGATCCAAGTGATGCTTTCACAGTCCAAGGAACACTGAAGATTGCCAGAAAACTACCAGAAGCCAGGGGAGGAGCATGGAACAGATTCTTCCTCACAGCCCCCAGAAGAACCAACTTTGCCAGCACTTTGATCTCATATTTCTGGCTCCCAGAATTGTGAGACAATTAATTTCTTTCGATAAAGTTGCCCAGTTTGTGGCATTTTTGTATGGCAGCCCCAGAAAACTTATACAGGTACCCATGACAAAGCTTCTGTAGAAGTGGGACCATAAAGATCTCCTACTCCAGAGAAGTTTTTTGGGATAAAGTCAGGCACTTCAGTACAGCTCATGACACACATTTGAAGCTTAATACATTTGGCTATGTAATTATCATACCTATTGTTACATCTGTTTGAAGATCTCTCCTATCTCCCCTTCTGTGATTCTCACCACAGTTAGATTATTAAGTCCTGATGCTGGTTGAGAGCAAACTCAGCTGTACAGAATGATTCGGCAGTTCATAAACCTAAGTTTTAATTTCAGAGCTGAGTTAAGGAGAGCCGAGCTGCCTTTGTGCTGGTGTAGAATGGCAGGATGTAATGCAATGTAATACACATCCACTGGGAGATGGCGCGAGAGTCGCCTCCCATAACTTAATCTTTAAAGCTACTTATGGAAGGCTTTTGTTGAAACAGACAGGGTTTCCGCAATTAAATTACCATACGTTAAAAAGGTTTCATTATGGCGTGATTCTATTATTAAAATCAGCAGCAAATTGCAGTGTGGGCTGCCTGGCTGCAAGCCCGCATTACTGAGACCAGCATTCTTTTCAATAGGTGAAAGAATATTAACCTTCAGGAAGCTCTAAAATAACATGTTCTCAAGAATATGCAAATGGTAAGTTGTGCTCCACAACTCGTAGGAAGTGCAGAATACTGAGAAGTGAGAAGACTGATTTTGTTAATTTATATGGCAGGCTCCAGGCTGCTAGAAACTCCCCTCTGCCCAGAGAGGGACAGAGGCTGGATAGCTCAAAGCTGTTGGGATTAGTGAAGCTTTGATGCTGTTCTAACCATAGGAATGACGGCTGCCCCAGACCTATCATCTCTGCCAGACTTTATCAGCCCACCTCCCCATCAGAAATAAGGCATATTTCTTTCCAAAGATTGTTCAGACTCCAGAGAATCTTAGTGGACCGAGACAAATGGAATGCCATCTCAGGAGTTTGTCATAACTCCCACTGTGCAACCCTTCCATGGTTGCCAGGAGCTGTTTTTGTGGTCTTGGGTTGCCAATGGGAGCTAGCTTGAGGTTGCAAGATAGAGATGCTTAAATAAATACTGCCCCAAATTTGATATGATTTTCTGAAACCAGTGGTCTTGCTTGACCACATTGACCTTTCTTTAGTGTTTCTATTTTGAGGGTTTTGTGTACTACAGTCCATTGGAAAAACCTTCCCAAACTTTTCAAATCTGGTTTATTTCGCACTTGCTATTTGAAAAAAGTAGCTGTTGGGAATAATAACTGAAATAAAATTATATCAGACAAATGGTTGTTTCCAACCAATGTGCTGGAGGAAATAATCAATAGCTCTAGTGTTGGAAAATCAAATATGTTGACATTAATATTACTATTGTTTCCTCTTCCCACTAACATTTTAGATTGTGCCTCTAAAGCATTTATTGTTCAAGGGTAGCAATCTTATTTCAGATGTGTTTTAGTAATTCAGCATTCGTATTTTATAAGCTGCTAATCGTTGTCTCCTGTGTACGGTATATAATTTCACTAGAGTTTGTTTGCAAATGCATGTATTTTTTCTTCTCAGTAATAGAAGGTCAGTGTATTTTAATGAATTAATCTGTTTCTATTTGCATATATATTTTTCTCTGCTCATAATAGGCTGTCATTGCATTTTTGTATATTTATATATTTTATGATGATGTCTGCTATTAACTAAATGTACACATTTTATTTTCTAAGCATAATTTATTTCTGTGCATTTAATATATGAAAAATTTATTCATGAAACAAACATCCAAAAAGCACTAGCAAATATCCAACTGAACTACTTGTGATACTGGCCCACGACCATTGGCAATAGTAGTCTCCATGGTAAGATTCTCTCCTACCACAATGGTTGCAGTCATTTGTTATAGTCATTCCTGTACTTGAGTAACATTTTCTTTAGTCTTGGCAATATCACCACATATCCTACTGAAGGTGCTTGGCACTGCCTACGTCAGTGATGTGTTTGCCCATGTGGAAAAGTTCATAAGCTCAGCTGTTTTTGAGGCAATGATGAGAGTCTTTCAATTTAAATAAAAAATATTTATTATATTTCAGGCACACAAAATCTGGTTTAAAAAAATAAGATTTTTTTGTGCTGTCCCACCCCCTCGATGTCTCCCCACCTCCCAGGTCTATCCCCAGAGATAACTACTTTCAACATTTCTCCCACTGCTCTAGGTAGAGACAAGAGCCCTTGTGGTGTTGGCAGCTGAGCAAAAGGAGGGGTGGGCCCTCTGAAGAAACCAAACAAATATTTGGGAAGAGTTGAGGCTTACAGGCAAGAGTTGAGTTTGTTTCTATAAATAATTCTTTGGCTGGGTGGCGCCTGTGGCTCAAGGAGTAGGGCACCAGCCCTATATACCAGAGGTGGCAGGTTCAAACCCGAACCCAGCCAAAATCTGAAAAAAAAAAAAAAATTCTTTGGCTATTTCTAGTACATCAAGTGGCTGTCTGTCTAGCTTTGTGTCCTATGCCTTTGGACCTCAATTCCTCAATGGAGTGATTTTGGACTCATATCTTTTGATACTTTTGTGAAAGATGAGAAATAGACCATCCTTACTCCTGCACTCCTACCAATTTTTTCTTATTTATTATTTTGAGATCTTATACTGCCTATCTTTATGATTTCAAATAATAGCTTAATAGTTTATTTCTTGATATAACAAATGTAAACAGTATCTCTTGCCTCCTTATTTTGTAAGATGAGACTTGTGTTTTTCTTTTCCCAAACTCCATCAGCTAGACCATTGCTTTTACATTAGATAGGTACAGAGCTGTATCATTTCCACTTCCTGAGACTCTATTCAGGTAGGTTTATTTTCCTTTTAAGTTCAGTGGGTTGTTTCAAACTGGACTTCTTATTTCAGCATTTGGAAGTTCTCTATTTAACTTTCTAAAGCTTATTTTCTAGCTCTCATTTTTTCTAGTTTCTTCTTTTGGAACTTTGATTAGATGAATATTGAGTATCTTGGAATAAAGTCCTCATCTTTTTGTAATTTTTCTCTGTTTTAGGATGTTTCCTTACTTTTTTTTTTTCGCCTCTGTGTCTTCCACCATATTTTTTATTCTGATGATCGAAGTTTTCACTTTTAGTTCTCTCTGATTTTTTATAGCATTCTTTCCTAATTTTATGACAAGACTGTGTTTGCAAGTTTCCCTGAGTTTACTAGAGATCTTTTAAAAGTTATCTTTTCTTTCCTAAATGATTTGTATATCTTCGGGGACAATTTTTCCAGCGAGGTTACCTTGGTTATTTTCTACAATGTCTGGAGTCTTTTGATTGTTCATGTTGCTGTTTTAGTACAAAGTAGATGGCATGGGCTTCCTCTGGCCTTGTGTGGCTGCGCTTCTCCAAAGGGGCTTGATGTTATGCAAGTTCGGTTTTTGCCCGCCAGACATGTCTGCCCCAGGTCTCCCCATAGGCTTCTTCAGAGAGCTGGTCTCCTGCATTTTGTTGGGTGAGGCTGCCCCTGCTTTGGTGCCACCTCCTCTTACCCTGCATCTAGCATGACCAGGCTCCAGCTGAACTGGAGGAGACATACCACCTTAGGACTTAGCTTCTCTCTTTGATAGGACAGAAGACAAAGGGGTGTGGTAAAAGGTGGAGAGTAGGAATCGAGTTAGGGCTAGGGACTGTTCCGTTGTCAGAACACATAGAGAGGAGTCCCTAGTGAACTTACACTGACATGGGCTCATTTAGCTTATTATCATATAATTAAATTGCAAATTTCAACACTGTGGGTTGTTGGGAAGGTTTGAGAGAAGACTCATATGCAGGAGTTTTGTTATGTAACTTCAACCTGTCAATTACCCCGAAGGCTGGAGCAATAGCCAATCCTGTGGGGGGAAGGCAGGACAAACGAGGTGGCTTAGTTAGCTTGTAAAAGGTAATGTGTTCCGACTTGAGGACTCTTCTTCTTTTAAGGATAGGGACCCATCTTGCTCTTAAAGGAGTATCTTCCTATTCTCCTTGTACTTTGTTTGCTTTTGTCCCCCAAATAAATGAACGCGATTGTGATTGTGTTTCTGATCATTCCATCAGAATAACTGAAATAAAATTATATCAGACAAATGGTTGTTTCCAACCAATGTGCTGGAGGAAATAATCAATAGCTCTATTGTTGGATCCGCCAGGCATCAGTGCTCATTCTTGGCACTGGAGCCAAGAACCGGGGAACATCCACTTCCATAGGGACCTAGCAGTCCCCTGAGGCCAATACCGTGACTGTTAGACTTTGCAGAGTCACACATCCATAGATGTGCTGCACAGATGCGGCCTTCCTCTTCTCAGTATAGCTGATTAAGCACTGAGGTCTCCTTAGGGCTCTGTGGGAAGAGTGGCCCCTACTTTTACTGGGTCTTTCTCTGCTTACGTTAAACTTCAGTATGATTTGGGACTTCCATGTTTTAGAAATTCAGCAATGTCTTCTTGCTAATGAAGACTGATCACCTGTTCACAGTGCACTCTTGGATTTATTTTCCTTTTCTGCAGCGTTTATGCTATTGCATTGTGATTTTTTTTTTTTGGAGAATGTGGAGGTAAAGGAGTGAGCTTAGTTTATTCTCAGAAGTCCCCTGTGAGGTAGATACAATTTATGACCATCTCAGGATGCAGCCCTGGGAACACTAGCTTTTCTACACTTTTTCCTTGCTTCCTTAACAGCGGAGCCCAGGTCTACTTCGAGGAATATATTTAAAATGAAAAATGCACTCTTTTGTTATGGAAAATTTGAACACATACAGAAGAGAATAGTATGATGAACCTTGATGGTCATCACCAAGCATCAACAAATATCTCAAGAGCAATCTTGTTACTGCTTTAGTTTTCTTCATTTTAGCCCCTTCAGTAAATTACTTTGAAGCAAATCCCAGGCATTACATTGAAATAACAACTAAAAGTATGGCAATAGACTTTCAAGCCTACTGATGCTACTTTTGTCCCTCTAGTCATGTACCTGCCATTAGAGGCGTGAATTCACATGGCGCTGATGTCTGGACTGCTATCTATAGCCTAGATAGACCAAGCAATAGAAAGGATAGCTGAGAATGAATTTTCCCCCCAATCCTAATGTATTTTTTTCTATGAGAGGGTAAGTTATTCAATTAATATTTACAAATACCAAGACACAGTTAAGTAGAATATGTAGTTTAAAAAAGATTTATAAATACAGCTGCTTCTCATCACACTTTGGCCATAGATCTGTTACTTGATTCTTGTGATTTTTTCCCTCTGGGCTTCTTGCCCTGTGTGCAAGAGGCAGGGATAAGACAGAGGCAGGAGTATGCAAGCTCAGTGCTAGCTGAAGCCTCCTAAAGTGACTTTGTTAGGGATTCCCATGAAGAGCCAAGGGGAGCCCTGATAGAAAGATTTTTCTGAAGGCAACTGACTCCGTCTACCCTTAATTCTACCTAAAAATAAAAGGAACCCAATGGCATGTATAGTATCAGATGTGTCTCAGCGTGAGCATCCTTTCTTTTAGCTTCAACTGTCATGTCTATATTAAGAATCCCCATACAACTCTCTTTTTGGCTCAGATTTACTACTCAAGTTGCAGGCTTGTGAATCTGTCTCTTGGAGGCACCTACAATACCTAGTATATCATAAGTAACCAGATATTAGTATTTATGGACTATTGGACATTTTCAAATAGCTATTATATCAGAATTTAAAATTTGTTCTAATCTCCTAGCCCTGGTTCCACAAGTTGCTAGCAGCACTCTTGCTCTCCATGATTGAGCAGGTGCTACCTGTGAACTTCTTTCTCCCCTGTGCATCCACAGGGGCATTCCTTTGCATTTTCCCTCATCCACACTTTAAAAATTTCATGCCCGCTGTCTTAGTTCTCCTTTCTGGATTGGTGCAGCAGCCTCCTGCCTTGTCTTCTTTGTATTCATTTGTCCTGCCTTCTATCCTGGTATGAGCATCTCAGAAATCCACCCGCATCATCAGTCCCTTCTCATGCGTAGGACCACAAGACTTGGGGACTCCCTGCTGCCTGTGGAAGGAAGTCCAAATGCCTGGGTTCTCCACATCAAAGGCCCAAGGTACCTTTCCAGTCTTCGGACCACCTACTTCAACTTAATCATTCATTTATTTGTTTTTTTTTTTTCCTTCATTTTTTCACTCCCCCGGAAATAAGCCCCATCATGGCAGAAGCATTTTTAGCCATGTCAGTTCAGGTATCCATCCACACACTACTTGACACAATGTTTGAGATGTAGGAAGCATTGGATAAAATATATTGAATGAATGAATGAATAAAGTGTTTTTTACTCCTTTGTGTAATTCTACCCAAATCAATTGGAATTATTTGCTATTTACTCAATTACAAAATGATCTGTCCCACCTTCTCATTTTGGCTTCTGCTCTTCTCTCCCTTTGGGATATTCCCATCTTCCCCACATCTACTGCTAAGATGAACCTCAAAATCTACATTCTGCACCCTCCTTCTCTGATTCTGCCCTGTGAGAGTCCCTGGAATTCATTCAGACAATTTCAGAATGTTTATTGCATCCTGCCCTATACACGTACTGTGGTTATTTGTCTGTTATCTTGGTTTTCTATTAAATATTGAATTGTAAGCTCCTAGAGAATGAGAAGTATGTTGCCCACATTTTAGAAGGGGGATGCTTACTGTTTTGTCTTCCACACTTGGGTTCACTGGTAAATGAGAAGTTGAGAACTATAAATATTTCACCCCTTTTTCCTACACTTACTCTCTAAATCCCAAATACGTTCTTTATAATGTCAATCATTGACTGGCTATCAAGTTTTCTTCTATTTTCTGTACATTATGTATTTATGATGTGGTAGAACTCATCACTGGTTTGGGATTTGCTGACCCAACACAGTGTGTTTTTAGACTCAAACTCCTATAATTGACCCTTGGGTTTCTGTACACTCATTATTAATCTGGATAGATATACTGTACTGAAAACCAGCTCCAGCTCAGAGGAAAAACATTATATGGAATAGCTTCTGAATTGCATGGCCTTAATTTGAAATTAGATTAGTCTCTGTAATGTGTAAAACATGGAAATTAGGGAGCCAGCTCTGCTACTTGCTAGCAGTGTAACCTTGTTCAAGTTACTCAATCTCTCTTTGACTCAGCCTCCTCACCTATGACGTAGGGATAATAATAGGGCCTAATTTACATGTTTGTTGTAAAGCTTAAACAATTTAATAGAAATAAATTAATTAGAATAAGGCCTGGCAGCTGTAAGTAAACAGACAATAAAAGTTTATTGCTATTATTGAGATAAAACCTTTGGAAAAAAGTTACTTAGAGGCTCATCCAGTCTTGAACAAGAACTGTATACCCCTGGGTTAGGTGTGGCACAAACCACCATGATCTTTATGATTGGAACCTTTCTTTCATCAAAGATTTAGGAAAGGTTTTAACTCTTAATGTGTCCTTAGAGATCTTTATGATATGACCTTCATTTATCTTTCTGACCAGCCATGTTTTAATAATTTTTTCTTCCTCTAACTTGCTATTATTTCTTTCATCTTTAAACTTTCCTCAGCCCACAACATTTATCCAACCAAGTGTTATTTCTTTAGGAATATCTTCCCTAATAACCACTTTCTTCACCCCTAAAGCTAGAAATATTTCCTATGAATTCTTATAGCCAAATATGATATTAAACATATTTATTAATTAGTGCATGATGGTTGTAATCAATAAGATCTTATCATAGTCGCGGCACTGGAGTGAAGTCTTGGGAGCTCCTGGCATCATTCCTCTAGTTGCAGGGTTGTGAGGAACTCTTGGGGACCCAGAGAGGCTGAGGAGCCAGGCTGATGGAGAGAGGCCTTCTGGGAGCTCAGAGTAGTAGCTGTACACTAGGTGGGATGGACATAGTGCAATGTATTAACCACTGAACTCCATGGAAGCTCTTACCACTGAATCAGGCTTGGTTTTGGCCTACCATGCTTCCTTTAGCAATGCCCTTATCATACCAATGCCAACGGCCTATTTCCTTATACATATTTCCTGCCAAAATTTGAGTCCTGGGCAGTGGCTATGGCTCAGTGGGTAGGGTGCCGGACCCATGAACTGAGGGTGGTGGGTTCAAATCTGGCCCTGGCCAAACTGAAACAAAAAAATAGCCCAGTGCCTGTAGTCCCAGCTACTCAGGAGGCTGAGGCAAGAAAATTGCCTGGGCCCAGGAGTTGGAGGTTGCTATGAGCTGTGTGACAAAGCTCTACCAAGGGTGACAAAGTGAGACTCTGCCTCAACAACAACAACAAAAAATTTGAGTCCTAACCAAGGCACTTTATTAAAGATGGTCTTAGATTGGGTTAGTGTCACTACATCAAGTAATAGGGACCTCTGATGCCCTATAAAAGATCCTGTAAAAATGGAGTTTGAGTCAAGATTGATTTTTAAGAATTGATTCCAGGAGACCAGCATGAAGGAGAGGGGAGAGTGAAAAGAGAGAAAAAAAAATCTCATGCAGGGATGTGGTTTCTAAGTTCCTGCAATAGGGAATGGGGTTTAATTCTGCCCGGCCTCGTTGGTAGTGAGCAGAATTCCTCTCCATATTGTCTCCTGGAACAAAGGAGGTTGGAACATTTATTCTCAGGCTCTCATCCCCCTTGAGTTGATGGTTTCTGCTGGCAGCATGAATTCTTCTACTTCTGGGTTGCTTGTGTGTAGACAGAAAGAACTTGGCAGCATCAGAAAAGATCCTGGGACATAAAGTAGAAAAGTGCGCAGTGCATGCTGGAGGGGCACGTCAGTGCGGTGTGAGTCTATACTTGCATGCCACACTGGCCAATAAAGCTGTCCCTAGAATCTGTGGTAGGAGGAAATTTGACACCAGGTATCAGAGGTGTCTGTTACTTGATGTAGTGGTACTAAGAAGCCCAGATTTTGTGAACATATAAAAAATGTCTTGCTAGGCTTGGCACCCATAGCACAGTGGTTATGGCACCAGCCACATACACCAAGACTGGAGGGTTTGAACCCAGCCTGGAACAGCTAAACATAAATGACAACTACAATAAAAACAACAAAATAGCTGGGCATTGTGGCGGGCACCTGTAGTCCCAGCTATTTGGGAGGCTGAGGAAAGAGAATCACTTAAGCCCAACACTTTGAGGTTTCTGTAAGCTGTGACACTGTAGCACTCTATCAAGGGCGACATAGTGAGACTCTATCTCAAAAACAAACAAACAAACAGTCTTACTAAGTTCCATGCTTTTCATGTTCTTTCTTGACTTTTTCTCAAAACCTACCCTTCTGCATGCTCAAGAATTTAACAAATAGATACTAAGTACCTAATACATGTGAGGTTTTATTAATGGTTTCTTGGTAGGGCAGTGAGATGACCTAGTCCCTGCCCTTCACAGAACTTCACAACTTCAGGTCCTGACTCACTGCCACATAGATGGCTCCAAAGGATTGCACAGTTGGTCTAAGGCTCACAATTTTGATAAAGTAGAACACTGGGTGGGGATGACGGAGGTCAGAAGTTCTCATTCCAATTCCAGACCTTGATCTTTCTTCTCCTTCTATTCCTAGATTTCCTCACATCTTGAATGGAAATTACACCATCTGTCTTTTCTTACTTTTGTACTATGTTGGGAGGACAAAAGGAGGTAATGCTCACATAAGCAACATATTAAACAAGCCGAAAGTAGCACTGTCAACACATGCCATTTGCAAATGTGAACAGATGAAATAAGAAAACATCTACAATAAATTGCAGAATCTAAAATATCCTCTCACTCCTTCCAATTCTGAGACTTCGAGGGTAAAATTTATAAAGTGCACGCTGATCTTAAACTGTAGAACAGGGAAGGTTTATTGTGATGGAAACCAATTCCCTAGACGAAGGCCTTCTGCAGAAGAGAAGGGTGCACTGCTTACTGTGCACATGCTCTGTGCCAACATGCACTTGGCACTTTCTGTGTGTGATCTCTGGCAAAGCCGTACAAGATGCATTTTGTCCTAAGTTCCTGCCTCCCCTTATGACATCCTTGGAGCCTCCACAGGGTTCTTTGCCTCTGTCCTTTGTCACCACTTAGTGCTCTCTTGTGCCTCTCACAACAGTGCTTGAAAGATGTCGGGCTTTTTCCCCTCCCTCTTTTCCATCCTTCTGTATCTCTTGCCTTAGCTCCCTGTTTTGTGTTAGGCTCAAGTATCTAAAAATAGTACCTCCATTAAGGAATTAATGAAAGATAGTGATATTATGGGAGCATTGTGTATGAATTCAAATAGTAATCCTACAGCTGAGATTTTCAGGCAATACAGCAGTTAGTGGGAGAGAAATTTGGAGGCCAAAGTGGATATTTTTCCACTTCTCAAGTGATACCACTGTGATACCTTTCTACAGAGGTCTCACTGCTTGCCCTACTTATATCATAACGTCAAGCAACCCATGTGGCATTGTTGGACTCCATGGCAAAGGCAGAATTTCCATCATCATTATCAGTTTTCTCATGTCTGATTGCAGTTAGTCAATGACCTTTTCAAGTCTTAACATGGGACATTAAAGAAAGTAACAAGAGTACAGGAGAGAAAAGGTCAGCTGAAATCAACAACATTTTACTTATGAGTTCCCTGGGTAAGTGGAGATAGTCTCAATAATAGTATCTTTCTTTTCTTTCCTTTTCTGACTCTCAGTAGGCTGTGAGTTTCTCACCTACTGAGGCAATCTTTGGTAAAAGGATAATGAATAATAATTCTGACCTCAAATATTGGCAGAGTTAGCCCTGTCTCAGTCATTTATTTAGTTTGCAATAATGTTTTCTCATTTTAAAAGGATTCCAAGGCTGAATAATCCAGTCCATCTATTATGATACACATTGAAATTGAAATTATCATTACTCAAGTGCTTTCTATGTATTTGCATAGTGCAAGTTTCTGTCTCTCTTTGAAACTATTGTGAAGAATGAAAGACTATCACAAGACCTACTTCTTATACTTTTAAGTTCTGGTGAAAGCATTTTGCTATCAGAATTCATCTTGACACCTTAAACTATACTCAAGTAATTTGATTTGGGTTTCAACTAAGTGCCAAAGTAAAAAATCAACAGAACTTATTGACTTCTTCTTCTTCTTTTTTTTTAAAACTCTTTCACTGGCTCTAACTTTGAGTTGAATTTCACAGTTAACTTTTTTTTTTCCTAGATAAGGGCACATTTCTTAGAGCTGTGTTTTATGATTTTATAACTTACCATTTCTGATGAGGAACAAAATTTCAGGCAAGACACCAAGAACTCTCAAGAAACCTTTGATTTGGATTTTATATTACAAAATAGGCTAAGAATTTGAAAAATCATAGAGTCTGACACATTACTAGGTTCAGAGTAGTCAACTAAAAATGTGATTGATTGATTCAGAATGATTACAGGAGAACCTGCCATCAGGGTGGTTGACATTTGCATGACCCCTGTGGATTTGTACAAACTACTTTTATATCTTGGATGGAAGGATCTATCCCCTTACGGTGGAAATTTATTTAAATAAATCCTAATACAACCAGGCACAGCACATTTTCTCTCCTCTTATCCTCACTAACTTTTACTTTGTTTGGACTTTGCGGATATCTCTTTGTAGAGAACAATGACCAGGTAGCTATGTTTATCTTCCTTGCTAACCTGTTTTTGCCCTTTCTTCTACATCATCACATGTCAACCCCAATAATTAATTTAAGATGTATTTCACTGTGACCATATTCACCAACTAGTCTTAAGAGAAGAAAAATTTAACCTTATTGAACCTTTTTTGTGTTTTAGAGACAGGGTCTTGCCATGTTGCTGTGTCTGGTGTTGAATTCCTAGCCTCAGGTGATCTTCCTCCTTCAGCCTCACCTGTAACTGGAGTATCTGTGATTCTTTAACAATTAATTCAAAATAAATATTTTGAAAATGAAGTAGCCCTTTCCATCCCATGTTTTCTTGAACACTATAATTGTATTATTTGGAAATCAAAGATCTGTAATCAAATATGTGGTCTGTGAACTGATGTCACTCCATAACTGTGATTTGATGCTTGCAAAAACAGAATATAAGCATTTAGAGACTTGAATAGATAGTTGACAGAATAATTTCATATCTGTTAAATCTAAGAATAAATATTTTGTATGTTTTTATTGTTTTTATTTCAGGTTCTAGTAAATCACTCTTATTATATTTTACTAAAATAATGCTTCTCTGTGAATTGAAAAAAAAATCCCCAAATTGATCCTTTACCACAAGTAAACACTGATATGCACTGTTGTTCTCTTGTAGAGATTCACAATATTTGCTGAATAATAAATTAAAAGCTCTGAGAAATCACACAGTAAAAGTACTCATTTAACTCTTAAGCCACAGAAATCTTTGTTTTTTTGGTTTTGTTTTAACCTGTTGGGTTACTGCTATTAATATTCTGTGTTTCTATGGAATACATTTTGGGAAATGTTGACTTATGATGAGCAATGAACATACTTTATATTTTAAAAAGTACAGTCATATATGATCTTATTAAAAGCCTACTCTAAATGGCTTTAATCAATGAGTAAAGATTACATGTGTAGCATGATAGCATATTTAGAAGTGTATGTTTTAACTATTTAATTTTTAGGACATAAAAAGTAGTAGTATGTACTCATATACCTTCAAGGTATTTGAGAGAGTTGATCCTTGTAAGGATGAACTCATTTCACTTCAGATGAGGAATCAGAAATAAAAGTGATGGGAGAGGAAGATTTTGACTGTTTATTCACGTCAGGAATAAAACACTAAACCCAGTTTCTGTGCATGATATATTTGACCGTATTGTGAATTCCCATCATGCTCATGACTGTTTCTTTCACTGTCTACAATCGGGTGATACTTGGAAAACCTCAAGCAGAGCCCGGAGATCTGGTTGAGATAAATAGGAGGCCAGGCCACTGACTTTCTGAATGACGTGCACATAAGAAATCCTACTTCTTGGACTACTAGTGATATAAGGGACGACTGTGCTTTCTTACTCAAGTGACAAAATAATATGAACACAGATAAAATTGAAACTACAGCAAAGAAAACAAAAATATGGTTAATTTCTTCAAGTGTTGAATTTAAAAATAAAGGTGCATAGGGATGACAATGTGTGCAGATGCTTCCCGAGAGCCCTGGGGTGGCCACTCACCTAGGGTGACATTTCCTTGGGGAATTTTGTATAATCCTGGATTATCTCTAGCCCTTCAGTGTTATAACATGATCTTACTAATTGCTTCACCAATGACAAGGTGTTTGGATGTTAATTAGTGATACCAAGGCTCTTAACACCCCGATGATTAAAATTAGATTATTGAAAGCATAAGTGGTGAAGAGAACTCCTTCTAGACGCAGGAGTCTTAGGTTCAGATCCTGACTCTTCCACCAAGACCTTGCACTATGACCTCTTAGTCCTGTTGTGAGGACAAAATGAGGTAACATATGTGAAGTGCTAGAACATTTTCTGGTGTGGAGTTAGCAACAAATACCAGTTATATACTATGATTTATATCGATAAATACAAAGTCAAGTGGATTATACATTCAAAATGGCTTGATCAGCTTATCTCACCTTGCGGGCTAGCTACATAGGATGCCAAATTATCAGTAGCTCTCTGGTAATCATGGCACTGGAAGGAATTAGCTCTGTCTTTATGCTTTATAGCACTAGGCTATGGCCGCATGATGCATTCTGTCAGGTTCATGGATGCAGCTGGCTAACAGCTTCCAGTAGTTTATGGGCCAGCGTTGCCATCCTGAGAGATGTTCGGTCTCTTTATGGTGACTCTGCATGCTTATGTGCTAAATGGGGAAATAAAGAATAATTCTCTCTGAGCCGATTTTAGAGTGCAGATCTCAGAGGGTAGCCTTATTTCTATACTCCCAGGGATCATCTTACTCCTGCCTTTAACCCATATATACCTCCCGTGAGGTGAACTGAACAGTGAAGAATGAAGATTCTGTTACCAAACAACCCATACTTAAAAGATTCTATCACTCAGTATAAAGATTTGAAGAAACAAAGTCACAGTTTTAGAAATGACATGAATTTTATTGGGTACAATTAAATTTCTGCAGCTGCCTATTGAGTTGAAACCTTAGAACTTACCCAAATTATCAAGTGTATGCTTGATCAGTGTGGCCAAATTTCTAAAGAAATGGATTACGTTTAAAGAAAATCATACCCACTACAAAAGGACTATCCGGATAATCCTGAAAAGTTTGACTCTTTTGCCACATTCTAGCCAAAGTTTGGGCCCTTCTGGACTTGTGATCATAGATCATCTTCTAGGAAGTTGGCTGAATTACATGCCGGAAGCCCTCATCAGTGGTATTACCCTGTGGTGAGATTATAGTTGTATATGACAGTTTGCCCGTGGTTCAGTCTGTTTAATACCAGTAAGTACTTTTATGGTCTTGTTAGACACTATTAAATTGTCACAAACAAACTTGCTCTTCTTTTTCTTTCTGTAGCCCAAAACAAATATTTGTAATGCATATTTTGAGCAAGAATTCACACCCCTAACTTATAAAGAACTACAAGTCAGTAAATAAAAGTCAAAAATATCCAATTTTTAAAATGAATAGAAATATTGAACGGGTGCTTCACTAAAGAAGACATCCACACAGCCCACAAGCACCCCCAAATTACTGACCCTCACTACTCATGAGGAAAGCACACAACAAAATCACCATCAGCCATCATTATATGCCCAGAATGGTTAAAACAAAAAAGACTGATGGTACCACATGTCCACAAGGATGTGGATAAGATAAAACTCTTACACACCCCAGATGGATGCAAATCAGTATCACCAGTAGGGAAAGCTATTTGTATCTGCTAAAGCTACCCATATGAATCCATGACTTAGCATTTTCATTCTTAGGTATAGCCAAGAGAAATAAGTGTATATTTCTACCAAAGACATATATATATGTATGTATATACATATATTTATTTATATAAAACAATGTTCATAGCTGCTAAGCTTGCATAAAACTATATTTTATGAAGAAAGTGGACCAGGACTGCTTTTGTTTTAATATTTAAAGCTTATGTCCATGATTGGCTGCAATTTAGCAGTGAACAATCAGGAGATGCTCTTGGATACAAATCATTGTAGAGATTATTATGAAGAAGGCCAGATATTCCTATTCTTTATTATCCCCATTTAACACAGCACATAGATTTTTGTGTATCATTCATTCCCATGATGAGAGTATATGAAAATAAACTCTTAACTAATTAACAATCTAGTGAAGAAAATAGACTCATATTCAGATATTGCATTATGTCCTTTTTTTTTTTTCCCTTTCCACTTCTAAAAAGCATTTAAAAAATAATTCCCATCATTTTGACTTGGCAATGAACTTCCAGCATCAACACTCAAAATTAACTTATAGTTTTCATTAAGTGCAGTCTAGACTGTCTGTGTCTTTCCCCAAACCTGAAGCATAAGCAGTTTGATTTGCTACTTATTCAAAACTTCCTCCACAAGAGGAAAAGTGAAAGTATGTACGATTGCTTTCAAATCTTAAATGAGGTAAGTACAATGTTCAATAACTTCATCAAATGAGATCTAAATTTTGCAGTGCAAATGTCAGGCTTCACAGGTCAGTGAGCTTTGTCAAATGGTACACAGCCTACCTCTATCAAATTTGCACAAAAGAATTGATTTTGGTGGTTTGGAATAAGGCCATTTTAGTCTTGCTGCAAGCTTTCCAGAAGTAATAGTGCTATATTAGAAGATAAATTATAAATAGATTACTGTTTTTAAGTATTACTCAGAATGTTAACAACTAGTATAATGGGCTTTCTTATAGCAAATCCTAATTAGTAAGTGTCAAGCTGATTTTTAAATCTCTCCGGTACCTCTCAGCAACCATGTGGATTCTGGGGATAGCTGTGCTGTGTGGCTGACAGAAACATCATGTTCTCTTCTCGCCTTTTGTTTTCTTCCTGTTAGGTCTGCTGTGCCTCTGTTACCGGCAGGACAGCCAAGGGAGGCAGTGAAGGCCTTTGATGCCTGGCAAGCTGTACCACTAGGAGGTAGGGAGAAGAGTGTTTTCAAAATGGAGGTTGTTTGCGTGTGTTTTGCTTTTGTGAGAGATATTCCTTGGCAGGAAGATTGGTAGGTATGTAGTGCATCAGACTCAGCCTCTGTAATGTTTTACGTACTCTTGTGAGCTCTTACCTGTGGATCTATTCTTCGAAGGGGAGCATTTCCCGATTTTTCAACTTATCGGTTCTAAGAGGTCACCAGGGCTTCATGCGGCACGGATGTGCACAGCTCTTTTAAGAGGCCTTTCCACAGCTCTGTGTCTGCAGTGGTTGGGGTTAGATATCTGGAGTGTTCTGTACAGGCAAGTACGGACTTCTGTAGAAAAAACTTTCTCCATTTCCCTGACACAGACTTCTGCTTCTTCATCTCTGCACTCCTGTGGCCCTTTCGATATTGCTCTGTAATTTGTTTGCATGTGTGTCTACTTGACCACAGCAGGGATCTATACCACTTTTCCTTCCCTCTCTGTGGCTAGCACAGTGTCTGGAACATAGTAGATAATTTTGTCTGCTAATTAACTGCCACCCCACATTGGTGCTGAAGACTCAAAATTTCAAATACAGAATATTGGCTAATAGGAATGCAGGGCTTAGAAATGAATTTAATGCCCAGGTGGAAATGAATTATGAAGTAGTATTTATTTTCTTAGACAAATAAGGAAAAAGTTTGCTGAAAGCCCTAAGAGGAAAGAGACGCATGCTTCTCCAACGTAAATGCTGTCCACTGCTGACTCCCCATCTGCAAAGTTAGAGGTTGGGATGGAGCTCAGTGCTCTTTTTAAGCTTTAAGTTTTCATCCTCTTTAGCGTGAAATATTGATTATTTTTTGCTTTATATTTTAGATATATTTTGGAGATCTTATGTTCTCCTTGCTTTTCAGAAAGCACAAACATACAGATTCAATCTAGAAGGGTGTTTGTTATTTGCCATGAAACTTGTGACCGTATGATAGATCTTCGCTACAACCAGAATGCCACAAAGAGACCTTCTAAACCTCCTTTTGGTTTTGCAATGCCTGAGTAATATTTGCAACTGGCATAGCAAATTACATATTTCATGTCTATTTAATAGCTGATGACTACACTTTAAAATGTAAATGAAGAAGGATAATTAATTTTAATAGAATCATCTCAAACTAACTTCCCTCCCACTACTAAAATGACCTGTCTAGGTTTGTAATGGTGTATCTCATCGTTAAGAAAAAAAAGAATCTCTTCCTTCTCCAGGCCTGGCGTGCCTACTTGAGCGGTCGTGTAGTGGGAAAGAATCAAGGCCAGTATTAAACAGTCAGGTTGGCTGCAATTTAACCGCCACTCCAGTCTCAGTGGTTCATTCCATCACTCAGAATTATAGCAGTTCTCAGATGTTTAATGTATTTCTCAGAGGCCAGGTGTTCAGGGTCGGTGCAGGCAAGGCAGTCCCTTATGAAGAAAAGAGGGGAAGGGTCGGCTCTCCTCTGGCAGTGGTCACACGTAAAGGGCCTCCCCTCCATCACTCGTTCTCTCATGTCTCACTCCTGTCCTCACTTCTCCTCCCTGAGGGAGTGTGTGTTCATCTTCGTGTTTTTTATCATGAAAACTTGGAGCTGAAAGGGACTGCGAAGGTCAAGGGTACATCTCAGAGATGAGGAAGCTGAGGCCTGGAGAGGTCATGCGACCTGCTGGAGGTCACACAGCTAGTTAGGTGGGCACTGGGCCCAGACCCTGGGTCCTCTGACATCTACTCCAGACACTTTTGTACTCTTTTAGAGTTGGAAGCAGGTAGTAGTGGCACTCAAGAGTCCATGTGGTATTTTAAAATAGTGAGACTTTCTTTTAAGTTTTTCCTTTCTTATTCTACAAAGATTTTTTTAAAGTTTCCCAGTTCTCCCATTCTCTTTTATGGAAGACTGATCTGACATCTTGTGCAGAGAATTGCCTGTTTCCCACCGAATTAACAGGGGAAAGCGAGTAGCACACACATTTGGGAATACCAAGTGTCCTCAGAGCTCCAGGTCTCCAGCAGCTCAGGAAACATCCCTGCTCTGACAGGCAAGGGAGGGGAAGAGGCAGGAACGAGCTGCCTTCAGAGGAGCAGGGACCAGAGGAGGAGCAGTGTTGCAGAGAGTAAGTGAGCGAGTGAGTAGTTGTCTTGGCAGCACAATAGGTTTAGTTTTCCAGAAAGTACAAAAACGCAGGATCACTGGTCTCAGAGAGCCTGGCAGCCGGAGAGACTCATTTCTAAGGCTCTGTGCCAACGAGACACAGTGTTTCACATCAGAGATCCGAGAAGACAAACCACACATCTCTTTATGTTCCACAGAGATCTACAGGGTGGCTTCAGTGGTCCCCCTGTGTGAGGGGCTAGCCCTGTGCAGTAATGCCAGTGAGGATAGACCTGTCTGGAAGGCGGTAATACCAGTGAGGATAGGCCTGTCTGGAAGGCGGTAATACCAGTGAGGATAGGCCAATACCTGGGTGAGGGGGGACTCAAACTTCTGTGTGCTTAGATGTCGGGGCCTGTGTGTGGGAAGCGTAGGCAGGCTAACGCAGGCACGAGAGAGCTTCACGTTTTCTTCATCTTTGACCCTTGCCTCCTTTCCCTTTTCCCCCTTTCTCCTTTATTCCCCATCCCCAAACCCTAACTAACCTACAAACTTCAGAGGAGCGGGGACCAGAGGTTTGGTCCCCAGATGACCCAGCTTGCAAAGTCATTCCTTTGAGAACACCATTCTGGCCCTTTGGGGGACGGGATTGCGTCAGTGGCTGAACAACATCCCAATTTCAAGTTTTAGAGCATCCCGATAGAAACTGCTATCTGAGGTGGACCACAAGACTCCCCTCCCCCAGAAAATTCCAACCCTGTCTTTCTTCCACTCATGGGTTTGTATGGTCTTAAGTGCTTCCTGATGAACCCTGGCTAAATAGAGAAGTTGATCTCTATTTGAATCTCTATTTCTAATCTCTATTTGAAATTTTTGTTTTTCGACAAAAGGAGTACAGATCCTAAAGGAAAGGTTAAGGTCGTTCTGGGGATCTGTCCATCTCAGGACACTGAAGGGAGTGTTATGACTAGGCTGAATTAGAAGGTGAGGAAGAATCCTAGCACTTTGGGAAACTGAGCAGGGAGGATCGCTTGAGGCCTGGAGTTCGGGAAAATGAGGATGACACGAAGTGTGTTTCAGGGCCGGGGAAAGGAACATCTAGGAACTAGATTAGAACAACTGCTTCCAGAAAGTAGGTTTGTGTCCAGAACCAGAGAAAGTCAAGTTTAAGACCCATAGTTTTCTGTGCAGCCAAGCCTGCCTAAAACTGCTGACACCTTCCATGAGATCCACTCGGAGGTTTGCTAGTTTGCTGGAGCAATTCATAGAACTCAAAAGCTATATATTTATGACTTCAGTTTTATTATAGCCAGTGGATAATAATCATATCCAGCTAAAGGAGGAGACATGTGGGGTAGCATCTGGAAGCAGGAAAGTACGCAGCATGAAACTTCCATGTTCCCTGGGACATGTCACCATTTTGGCATCGATGTGTGGCAGGATGCGGCACATTGCCTAGCTCTAGTGTGCAGAGTTTCACTGAGGCTTCATTTGATGGGCTTGATTGACTTATTGCCCATGGAGTTGAAGTCAGTCTCCAGCCCTCTTTTTCCCCCAGAGGTCAGGTTGATTTCATGTAGCCCAAAGCTCTTTCTGGCATTGCCAGCCCTTATCGTAATTCTATTCATGGTTCAACTCTGCATCATTTCTGATCATAAACCATCAAATGCCCACCAGGAGTTACTTTATTAGATAGACTATCATGTGTAGTCTGTGGGGCCATCATAAATGGCAAAGCCACCCCCATCACTTGGGAAGTTCCAAAGGTTTAGAGGTTACCTCCAAAGAGTCAAGACAAGGCCAGACCTCTGTTTGGATGAAGTTAAGTGTTCACTAGACAGTCTGGCAATGTGGGTCGACTCAGAGCTCAGATGTGTACAAGTTAGGTTGTGGAAGGGTGTGGCAAAGAGAGAGTGAATGGGCAGTGAAACCAAAATGTTGCCACGAAACTCTTGGTCACTTCCAGAACTGTCATGGTCCAGAACTGTATGTGCTTAACTGTGGCTCACCAAGAGCCCTGGTAAGAAAGTTGCCAGGTAGAAATGAGGCTGTTGAGTGCATTTAGTCCAGATAGTCCAATCTCTGGCTTGCCACCATGTTTACATTTAAGTAGATTACTAGTGGCTATAAATTTATATAATCTAAATTTCCATCCTCATTCAATGGAAAACAGAAAGGCTTAATGATGTCAGAGTAATAAATGCTGCTAAAACAAATTCTCAATCCTTTATAGTAAGGGTGTGTGTGTGTGTGTGTGTGTGTGAGAGAGAGAGAGAGAGAGAGAGAGAGAGAGAGAGAGAGAAGGTTTGGAAATCGCTCTGGGTGTGTATCTGCCTACTAAGACACTCTGATTGAAGAAATAGTGATCTTGTTCTGCTCTTCTTTGAAACCAGGACCAGGCAGTTTGTCTGTGAGGCTATTGAAAAACAAGAGGCTAACTCACTGCACATTTCCTCAAATTGTGACAGGGATGCATAACTTCTTGGACTTCAAAGAGCTTCTCTTTTTGAGCTGAAAGTATAAGGAGTTAAGGTGCTGGCCAGAGCAGGAATGGACCAAGGAGATTTTTCTGTCTGATCCCTGTAGACAAGCAGAGAGCAGGGATGTGGCTCCGAGGACCACAGGCTGAAGGTGATGGAAGATTAATTCTGAGTGTTTTGTATTTCTTCGTTACTTCTCTAGACTGTTCATCAGGGAGACAGTAATACTAGATTACTAATCCTGTGGTGGGGTGGTTTAGTGCAAGAAACACTGGGTATGGACTCTGAAGAGCTAGGTTTGAATGAGACTGTCTCACTTACTAGCTGTGTAATCCTTGGTCAGTACACTGAACTTTCTACCTGTTTTCCCATCTATAAAACAGAAATAAAAATCCTTCTCTTAAATGTTATTATCAGAATGGATGCAATGATGCATATAAAAAGGTCTAGGACACTGACTTTGACATAATGAGTATTCAGTAAGCATTTCTTTTCCTCACCTTGCCTGCTTTCTTCTATTCCAGTACTATATAATCTATTATAAAACTTCTTGCTACATTGAGACTTTTGAGCAGCCACTTTGACATAGAATTCTGCATTGTCTCTAAAAGTCTAATTCGCCCTGCAAACCCAGATTCTGCTTAATTGCTTCCTTTCCACCATCGCTCTTGGCAAGCTCCATATAACTCAGTTTGAAGTTTAACCCTATTTGCCCCTTGTCAAGGGGACTGTGCTTGCGGGGTAAGCTGTTTCTGAAGAATTGGGCAATTTAGGAAAATTAAGTTTCAGGCCAGCCATGTGGCTCTGACAGCTTATACTGCTCAGTACTTAGCAATAATGGAGAAAATGCCAGTAAAAATGACAAAACGGCAGAGCCTTGACCCACCAGGTAATTGTATATTGAATATGTCTTGGCTCGAACTGGGGATGATTTTGCTTAAATGAACTAAGGACAAAACTGCTTGTTATAAGTCATATAAAACAAGACCAGCGCCCTGGGTAATTAAAGATGCAAACAGTGCAAGATGTTTGAGAATGTAAGGTGAATGTCATTGGCTTTAAAGGGGTGAGGGGAGGTGGGGAAAGACCATTTTCGCTTAATGAATTGGCTTCAGGCATATGTATGGGCACCAGAAAAGATAGTCCTTCAAATCTAACTCTATTTTTTTTATATTAGAAGAAAGAAAGATTAGAGATGTTGGTTGTCCAGAGCCTACAACAGCTTTTATCATCCTGCAGATGCACAGAGAGGGGCAAAGAAGGCAACGAGTTTGAAGGAGACAAGTACAAAACCAGAGTGAATTTGGGCAGAAATAAGGATTAAAGCCATTAAGTGCTTTAGTCACTTGATCCTGCTAATCTTTGTTCTGTAATGTGAAAAATTCATGGACTTTAGGAAGAGAGGACTGTGGGTTCTTATATGAAGCCAGGAAAGACGGTCATTGTGTAATTCCCACATATTTGCACCGTATCTTCTCTGTGATCAGAAATGGGCACTAAGGGAAGGCAAGCAGAGAGATTAGCTCTCCATTTCCCAGCACATTGTGTTTTCATGTTGCAGCATCTTAATTACTGAAAAGTAATCCACCAAATAGTACCCTAGTGGCTTGAAAGAGTTAATGCGGTTTCCAGAAGTGTGTAACCTTCTCCCAGGGAGTAGCTTAAGTACAGAGAAAATCTGGCTCAATAAATACTAAGCAATGAGAATCAACTGATAAGGGTCAAACTCCACAAATGAAAATTGAACCAATGGCCCATTTAATCTAGTCCCTTCTCAATAAATCTCTTTTCACCATAAAGTACTGTTTACCCATTAATTTCTTTGAATGGTTGGCCATTCTTCCCCAATCTTTTGAGGTCATGTCAATATCCATTTATTCCTTTCACTCATTCCATCCATCCACCCATTCATCCATCTGTCTTATTGAGCATTTATTATGCAAGGTTCTGTGGTAAATAAGAAACAGTGTCTTTTTGGACAGAACTCATTGGAAGAGGGAGATAGCCTGTGGAGAATCTCCTCCAGAAGTCCTTATGAGCCAACATCCTCCCCACAGCTGTTTTATGCACTCTTGACTGCCCCTATATCCTAACACTGATCACAGTTAATTGTCATTTTCTTTTTATTGTCTGTCGCTCCCTTCCTTCCTCCAGTGCTGGGGATCCCTTGAGGGCAAGAACTCTGTTTTATTTATCTTTTTGTCCTCTGCTGTCTAGACCAACCACTGATACTAAGAAGTTGATGACAAATGTTCATTGGTGAATGAATGAATGGGATACATTATTTGGCTGTGATAGCTATACAAACCACATATCCACATACTGCTGGGATATTTTTAAGAGGTAGCTGGGGATGGCTGTAGAATCCCAAACCATGCTATTTTTTGACTCAGACAAAATTAAAAATTTGTGTGTATAGTACACAACTACTTTAAGAATAAGGAATGCATTTATAAATTCACCATGACTATACATATATAATACACAGATATTTTATATGTGTGTGTGTACGACACCCACAGTAGAACCTTTGTAGTTGACCACTTTCCTACATTTAATACTTCCTTAAGTTGACCCAATTTTCATAGACTGGACAGGTGCCACATGTACTCAGGGACATTTCTTATGCTGACCACCTCCATATGTTGATCAATTTGTTATAGTCCTTGACTAGTTGACTTACAGAGGTTCTAATGTATACATTTCTTTTTAGGCATCTTTGTTTCTTTTATTGTAGTTGTCATTGTTTAGCAGGCCCAGGCCAGGCTTGAACCTACCAGCCCCGGTGTACGTGGCTGGCACCATAACCACTGAGCTACAGATGCTGAGCCTCTTTTTAGGCATCTTTGATTCCTTTGTTTATCTTAAAAACTACATTAAATCAAGCCTTATGACACATTTATTCTATAACCTTCATATCTCTACAATCTGCTCATCTTTGTTCATCTTCACTGCTCTACCTTAGCATAAACCAGCACCATAGTCCTTCATTTAATTTACAGCAACTGCTCCCGTCTTGCTAGATTCTAGTCTTCTTCTTTCCTCTCCCAAGTGGGTTCTCCTTATTGAAGCCAATGTCTTTTTAAAGTGCATCTAATTATACCTTTGCCTTGCTTAAGACCCTTAAGTGGTTTCCAGTTGCACATAGAATAAAATCTTAACACGTTAACATGGGGTAAAAAGCCCATCATGTTCACCTCTCTAGACTCATCTCCTGCTGCTTTTCTCTTAAATTCCCTGCCTCGAGGCCCCGAGTGTACTATGCTCTGTCTTGCCTCTTAGCCTTTGTGTCTCTTGTTCCAGCCCAGCCCAAGCCCTATCCCCTTCCTTATTCCCTTCCCAGTTTAGTTGATGGAACTCAACTCAGTTCCATCATCTAAAGCACCTATTCATTCGAAATTCTTTTCTTGAATGTCCACTCCACTTTTCCCCTTCTCAAAACACACATGAGCTATATGCCAATTCTTCATCCTCCCATCGTTTTGTCTCTTTTGCACACTAAAGTATAGATGCTTCATTGCTCATCTATCTGTCTTTCTAGTTGTTCAGTGACAAATTCCCAGTCCTGCTTACTTAACAATGTATTCTTTAACACTGGGTTTATCGTGAAGCACAAAACACTTAACAGTCAAGATCAATAAATGACTGAAAATAACATAAAGTCTCAATACAGGGTATGTTCAACTCCAATTTTTCTCCAAGCTGGGTCTTTCACAAGTGGGTTCATTTTATGTAAATCTTTGCTAAATTTTTATTGATGCACAAATTAGAAATAGAACAGCAGAGGATTCTGAACATCTTTAGTGTGTTAAGTCCTTGTTTCTGAGGATGTTATGCTAAAATTTTGAAAACTGGGGTAAGCAACTGTCCTGGTGGACCTAAGACTGTCTTCAACATTCTACTTCTCAGGAAAGCCCCCAGTTCTGGTTTTAGCTCTGAAATACTTGCATCTTGGGAAGTTCCTCAGCCCTAGGGTAACTGGGAAAACTGGGACAGTTGTTCACTTGAGAAGTCTCATGCCTTGGAAGTTGTTTTCTTAGTACTTCTGCTCCACTTAGCTACAGAATCTCTAGCACCTGCCAGGGGATGCCCCTGAATGAAAAGTTTACAAATGATAGTGTGAGCTGAGGCTCTCTGAGATCATACCAGCTCATCACAGGATGAGAAAGGAGAGGACTTAGTGGTGTCCTTAGCAGTCGTCCTATGAGGGAACTGCCAGAGCTGAAACAAATCCAGGACAGGGCATCTGCAGGGCTCCCTCTCCTGATAGCTGTGAGGGTAGAATCTTGACATTCTTGAAAGCTACTTGAACTTGAACCCAATTGTTTACTCTCTCTGTGCCTCAGGAAATTCATTTGTAAAATGAGATAGTACTTTCCTATATGTATCCCAGGGTTATTGGAGGTTCAAGAGGATAGTGTGTGTAAGAGTAATTTGAAAATGCTCTACACATGGGAGGGCCACTCATTATCCTACATCAGTGCTATATGAACACAGTCTGAGTCCTTTCCATTAAAAGTTATTATCAGTATGATTCTATAAGTGTCTGCTCTGAAGCACATAAAAAAGGCCTGTGCAAAATCATGAAGCAAATCTATAAGCATGTGATACACACCCACAAATGTGTAAGATGTTGGCTGTGACATGGGGCTAGCTGGCCATGAAAAAAGTGGTGTCTTCTTCACATATAGCCTGGGATCATCTTTTTCACAGAATTGAACTATACAAATGACAGGATAGTAAAATGACTATCTGATCATTATTCTTTGCGACATTTGTCAAAGTTGGCTTCCCACTATGTACAGCACGAATTGAATTTTGAAAGCTGTGGCGAAATTTAACATCCACTCCTTTATTACTTTAATGTTTTCATTTTTTGGTGTTCTTTGGGGAAGCAAAATGTTGCGTCGCTATTTTATTCTCTTTCTGCAAAAATCACAGGACAAATATCAATTCTGATTCATTTTTCCTCTTGTAGCATTTTTGAAAGAAAAGAATTATAAAAGATTTTCTAGATAGAACATAATATACTACCTATTGCAAAAAATCTCTGTCATCCCTCTTCACCATCTCACCTCCCCCACCCCATAACCTACACTCAGTTACACTATAATGCATTTGCACCAAAGAAAATTACTGACCTCATGATCTGAACAACAAAATGTTCTCAAAATATATTGCCTCCTCTGTTAGCTTTGATTAAACCATTTATCAGCTAAAATAAAAATTGCTTTTCTTTGCTTAGCATGTCTGGAGATTCAGGAATACTTTGTGGGGCTATTGTTACCTCAGCATTTGTAGTCGAATTGCATCCTATGACTGGTTTATGATAAAATGGAGGTGAGTTTAAATTAGGAGGAAGATTGTCTTAATTTTTCTACAGCCCTGTTTGTCACATCTGGGTTTGATTCTGACTATATTGTTGGCCAGATAAGACTGCCTAGAAGCAAGCTCTTGTAAGTTATGTGTGTGTGCGTGTATAACATATATAGGTATACGTTTGGTTCCATGAAAGAAGTCATCTCATTACGGCTCCATTCATAATAAACATTCATTGAATTTTTCCTCCTATGGAGATGGATTTATGGCACGTGCTTTTTCACCTTAGTGAAATATCTGACTAAAATTAGGAATGTAGCCGGGCATTAGACAGCATCGCTTTTCCTTGTGTAGTGCTCATGGATCCTTAGGGCCACTGAATTGCTACCTTCATCCTTTTCCCTCCATCCCCTGCTCCATGGAGTCACTGGCTTTAGTGACTGTGAATTAGACGGTTGCACAGTTTGATCCTCTGACTCTGGGTGGGGCATGCGAGTTCACATATGTGGTCAATTTTGATATGTTCCTAGATAAAGTTACATTTGGCATGGCTTTATTTGAGCAAATGTTACTCAGCTATCATCATAGATACAGTGACAGAAGAATGTATGAAACCAACACTGCATTTTTGTGACCATAGAATTAAATGATAGTTGATTCTTTTTGAAGTTTCTGGTAGGGTTTTGTAGAAAATATTAGTAAGATTTATTTATTCCTGCATTTATTGAGCAGCTATTGCGTGTTGGGTAATGTGCACATCTGGAGATGAGACGATCAGGAGACATGGTGTCTTGAGGAGCTTAGCCTCCAGGGGCGTACAGACCTGCAAATGTACACTTACCAATGACAACTGCTGGAAATTTGTGTTTAACTTATAGGAAGAGCATAGGTATCGAAGAATCACAGTTTGTCTGGAGATTGTCAGGAAAGTTTTCTTGATGGGAACAGAATTTGAATTGAAACTTTAAGATGATTAGAAGAAGTTTAAGCCAAAAGAAAGAAAAGTAAAGGAAACAAGAGCCTTTTAGTAGAAGAAAAAATGTACCAGGTTCTGGAGATGAAAGAGAGCATGGTTGTTCCGTATTTCTGGATAATAAAGTGTGTGTGTGTGCGCGCGCGCGCATGGGGAGATTTGCTGGGAAAAGGCTCTGGGCTGGGCAGGACTACACCCAGGCAGGCAAGGTTAGCCAGATTATGAATGACCTTGGGTGTCAAACAAAGGAAGTTAGCTTTTATGCTCTGTAAGAGATTTTTATCAAGGGAGATGGGACAAATGGCAGTTGGAGGGTAGCAATTACACATCTCCAATAGCCTAGCTGTAACCTCCCCTGAGTGACTATAAAAGCCAGGTGTGCCCCTGGGAATATGTTGACTATAAGTGAAAAAGAGCTGAGATCACTGCTTTGGCAGATATGAAGTTAAACCACATTTGAGAAACGTGCATACTGGATCAGATTTGCATGCCCATTTTAATAATGAGGAAAAAGGCTCAGAGAGGTTAAGTGACTTCCCCTCAGGTTAAATATCTCATGATATTTGAGGCAGGATTTCATTCAGGTTGACTAAATGCCCTGGTGATCTTTTCATCTCACTAAAAAGTTGCAGAGAAGACTAAAAGGGACAGGGAAGTTGAGGGTTTATAGCGCAGCACAAAGGTGTGACAAGCCAATTGCTGGGGGCTTCTATAGAGTAGAAAAGGAACCAGATTTCAAGGGGAAATGTAGAATCTTCAAAATACTCAAGAAAAGAGTGAGATGGGCATGTGGTAGAAGGTCTAAGATTTCTGAGTAAGGAGCTATTGCCTGAGAAGAAGTTTCTGGAGAGTTGCGGAGGAGTTCAGAGGACGTGGTGGTTAGGCACCACCGCTGAGTATCACTGACACTGATAACTGGTTTCTCCATAATCTGCGATGTGGATTTTGATGATGATCCAGTTGGAGGACCCATTCTAGCAGAATTCTTTGTGACACAGTTTCCGCTTGTCTTCTAAGCATTGTCACTAGTTTTTGGAAATGTCAGAAGTTCTAAGAGATAGCACTGAGAGTGATGCTGCTATGGGAGGTGCTGCAATTCAGTGATTTCATTCTTTTTTTTTTTTTTTTTACTATTTTTTAAAATTTCCAATTAATATGAGAGTACATACAATTAGGCCACTTTGCTTACATTTCTGTGTAAGGCAAAGTCTCAGCTGAGCTATGTCCCTTGCACAGGGAGTGTGCCACGTACCCTCACATTCTTACTGCTGGGAAGGAACCTGCGTGCCACCACCCCCCTTTCCTAGATTCAGTTGAGATTTTCTCTCATATGAGCACATTGCTGTTAATCTATAAATTTCAAATTGGTACTGAGTACACATGATGCCTGCCTTTCCATTCTGGTGAGCGTGTTCTCCAAATCTGTCCAAGTTGTAACAAAGGATACAAAATATATCATAAAATACTAGCCAGTGACTTCCC
Organism: Perodicticus potto; assembly: GCA_963574655.1. NCBI lineage: Eukaryota > Metazoa > Chordata > Mammalia > Primates > Lorisidae > Perodicticus > Perodicticus potto. The sequence goes on from CAUYRH010100878.1 coordinate 35,984, forward strand.
TCTTGAAGTGCACAGTCCTCAGTGTCGTAAGGACTGCAGTACCTGGTAGGGATCGACCAAAAAGGGAGCATTTCACAGCCAAAAGCAAGTATCTGGGGACAATAACACATCGCCCAGGGGGCTTGTCTCAGAACTGTCACCCTCAGACTCCTCAGTTCAGAGCTGGTCTTGACCCAGTCATTCTGTGATTTGATTACTCGGAACCTATTGTTTATTGGTTTGATATTTTGGCAAAGTTCAAGTCTCACTGTGGCCTTTGGTTTATATCCTTGAGTAACACACCAGCTTGGAGCTGCTTCTTTCTATTTCTTGAGGCTCTGGAAGCCTCCGGTGAGAAAGAACTGGTGCATTGGCTCTACGACATACCCCTCTGTTTATCATTTGCCGAACATGTGAAAACATTTTTTCCAGTGTTTTGCCTATCAAGAGTACGGACCCTAGCGTGCTCATTGTGTAGCTAAGGTTTGGTGTTTGTGTTAATATTTCCTGGTTCACATTCCCTGCCTTAGACATGATCTGTAGGACCCATAACTGTTTCCTTTGTTTGTTAGGAGATTATGAATATGTGTCATAATACTTAATTAAGCTGCTTAGAGTTGTTTGAAGTGGCCTAAAGATAAATGAGACAATCTAAACTGAAGGGCCTAGTCCCGTGCTGGCCACACATTAGTAACTTATTGGCAGGTTTCTTCATCACCGCACCAAATGCCCCTCACACCCCAAAACCCTCCCTTCCCCAAATCATTAATGTCAATTAATGTTGGAGAATAAAATAATTGGGATTGCCATTATTTTAATTGCATTTTGCCTTTTTTATTATGCAAGTGGGCAAATGGTCCTGTTGCATCCTGCTTTTAAAAAAGAATCTTGTTCTCTCTCTCTCTCTCTTTGGTTTACTTTATGAAAAACAATCTGGCTGTTGAGTTCTGATTAAAGGTGAGGCATGCTTCAATATGCAAGAATGAGATATTAGAGGAAAAGATAACACTTGAAACCACACTTTTAACATTCAATTTCACTGCTGTCCAGAACAACTATAAAACTGGGGAAAGGTGAGTAATAGATTTGACAGCTGTACTCTAAAATGGACCTTATTAGTGAAATATAAATTATAAGCAGGCATTTCCTATCAGCGCCCTGTGCAGTTAATGATAAGCAGTCAATGAGATTTATATACCCTTAGCGTTTTTATAATGAATCTGTTGCTTTGATGACAGTTTACTATCAAACATTATGCTTAGAAATTTATAGCATTTGATTCAAATGAATAGACAGTTTAGCTTCATTGCAGTCTGTTCTGATTTTCCCTTTTCATGAGGCTTGCATTTTCACTTCTCTCTCTTTTTCCCCTTCCTTAGACAAAACCCTTAAACACTAGACTGGAAATGAAGTTTTGAAGTGGGTACACATTGACCAGCAGAAAGCATGTGATCACTTGAGGAGAAAAGAGTTCATTGAATTCCAAGAACAGGCATGAGGAGTCTAAAGAGGAGGCTTGTTATACTAAAGTATTAAAAATTTACAGATACTCAGGGATAGTGGCTGTGGGGAAGAGGTCTGTGCAGAGGAGTTTAACCATGTGAGGGGGCTGCCTATACACATTTGTGTAGAGAAGATAGCATTCAATTCTCTCCTAAAAAGAACTTCACATCAGTTCTCAGGTTCTCACAACTGCTCACAGCCCTGAGGATAAGCTCTTGATCAGACAAGTACCCAATAGAGGCTGCTGACAGATTGACTACATCTGGAGAGGGCATGGTGCAGTGAGTCTGAGGGATGCTCTACAGAGCCCTCTGCCCCCACGGTCATTTTGCCATGCAGTTCAAGTGTACACAGCTGTTGGATCTGACGGCTGCCTTTGCACAGCAGGGAGCGTGACTTTGGGTAGCAGGTGCCTGATTTTCAGGAAATAGAACTGCTGCTCAGAAAATGTGATACTTCAGGTAGACAGGCTCTGAAGACAGGTATAGTCCAAAGGTGGTAGCATTGGAATAGTATTTATGCAGCATTTGCAAACTAGCTCAAATGAGCCGAAAGTCTTCTTATTTCACGTTCTATGCTCTCTGTCCCATTTCAGACCCCTGAAGTCTGCCCTATCTTCCCCACCACCTCTGGCTCAGATGAGCAACATGGAAATTGGCACCTATGTTTGAGGTTCAGGAGAGCTGCTACCTGCATCCCACCTGTTCTTGTTCTCATTTCGCATCCATCCCAACTCCCAAATCTTGGCCCTAATGTTTTTTGCAGACTGGCCTTTGAATTTGGTATGGATGATCATCTTGTTTGTTGAGTCCTGGAATTTCTGAAAGAATGCAGAGCTGGCGTATTCCTCTGCCTCTTGGTACACATGCTGCTTCTGATCGGAATCCTCTTGAATTAGGAGCCTGAAACTTGCCAATGACTATTTCTCTGGTAGTCAACGCCAAGGCCCCAGCAAGGACCTGAGTGGACATTCCAGCACATGCCTTTTCAGTAATGCTTTCAGTTATGATAACAATATCACTGTATATCTAGGCCCAACCATGCTCCAGGCTCTGTGCTAGGTATTTTCCATACATTACTTTCTAGTGCTTACTAAGCTTTGTGCGATATTGTTCTCATCCATATCTTACAAATCAGGTAACTGAATTTCTGACATGTGTTAGAGCATGGATTCAAATTCGAAGCTCAAGATTCTTTCAGGAATTTTAGAGCTCTACGTGGGAGGTGATATAAAAGGAACACTGATTTCTCATGCCCCCATCCATCTTACTGTCTTGTTTGGAGGTCTCAGCTGGTAAATTTATCTTTCTTTTTCATGAGAATACTGTTTTATGTGATCATTCTTGCCTCTAAGCTGATTGATGACAAGTGTTAAATTTAAATAATGTCACAGTTGGAAAAAAAAAGTGGGAAGGAAGTTTTTGGAATTCTCTGGGGCTCGAGGCAGACAGAGCAGCAGACTAGACACGAGGGCACTGAGAAAGTCCTACTGAAGAAGGTGCATTCACAAGAAAGAATTCCAGCATTGCCTCTGAAAGGAAAAAAGACACTGACAGTGGAGATCTCTGGCATGCACTTAAATTATAGCACCGCAGTGAAAGCAAGCATTGAGAAGCAGTGGTTGTCAGGGAGAATTAAGAAAGCAAGTGAGTGCCATGGTGACAACTTCGGAAGACATTAAAGGGTCTTAAAAGGGTCATGGACAGAAGGCAACATTTCTCCAGTGTGCCCCAGAGGTCATGTAGCTGAAGGCACACAGCCCCAGTGACTGTACAGAATGCTGAGTGGAAGGCTCAGAGCCAGCAAATGAGAGGCACAAGCTCTGCTATCAGGAGCTCAGACGCAGGCAAGATGTGTGATCAAGTGGTTATTGCTCAGACTAGGGTAGAAAATCCTTTCTAGCCAAGGTCCAACGTTCATTTCTTATAGCACAGTGTGTACATGGTGCTGTCTGTCAGTCTTTTGGGTGGTTTTGAAATATAATATTACCAAAGTCACTGACATTTTATTCATAGAAGTTGAAAAATAATGCATTGGTTATCCAATGCCTTTTCATAAACATCATATTCATGTATTTCATATAGCCTCTCTCCAAGGTTTAAAAAAAACAATGTGTCCTCAGAAACCAGAAGAAGGCACGTGGAATGGTTTTAAGTGAAGATATTAATATTCACATTATAGCTAAACCTCACTAATTTGCACTAATGACTGGGAAACCTATTGCAAATTACCAAATTAGTGAGTAAGCCAGCAACCAGGATTTCAAAAAACCCAAAGACGGCACCAGAAAATGAACCTTTCCCCATAATTTCATCAATGCAATTGAATTTTAAGTACTGAGGGTAATTTGAAGTCTATATTTTGTCTATCTTGCAAATCTATGTGCATTTTACAGAGCAGCGGTGGGGCTATTAAAATATAATTCATTTTTTGTATGTGGTTGTGATTAAGAAATGTGTGGAAAATAAAACAAAACCCTTGGAAGAAAGAAAGCAAAGATTTGTGCAAGGAATTTTTATTTTATTTTTTTTAATTGTAATACCAGACATAACTGTGTTAATTTCCTCTTTTAGTTATCAAATAGAATATGCACAAGCTTAATGAAATATTGCACAAAAGACCCATAAGCATCCGTGAAATCTCTCCACTAACCAAGCACATTATTTGTGAAAGAGGCAATTTTCTAAAGCACAATTATGTGAAAATGGAAATTGACAGAGTGGGAGTGAGGATGGGAGTTGCAGTTTTATTAGCAGCAGCATCCCAGATCTAAATCCTGTGACAATGGGAAGGGCCTAGTGGGTAGCACCTAGGACCAGCCGTGACCTACCCACTCATTAGTAATGCATTGCATTTCTTAATAAACTTTTGCTATCACACTTGATTTTGTATTCACCATTTTGTGTTCTTTTTAATAATTATACAAATCTCTGCCCTCACAAAACCTGAATCTTCCCTGGTTGTTGGAACCAAGGGCCTCTGACTTCTGAAGGGAGTTAGTGGAGTGAGAAGAGAGTGGGCTGAAGGCAGAATCTAAGAACATGTGTATTTAAAGAGGAAGCATACACTCAAAATGGAGAAGAAACTAGCTCTGGGCTTTGAGAGTTCCAGCAAGGTAGAGATCTGTCCTTGTCCTTCCTCCTCTTCCCTAGGCAGGGTCCTCTCCCTATCTTCTAGGAGGGAAGAGGATCCCAGCTTGCTATGTCCCTCAAGAAGAGCAGAGCTTCAGTGACCTGCATGGAAATGGGGGCTGGGCAGAGAGGAACCTACTCCCTATACTGTGTAAATACTCAGAACACCTGCACTTGGAGTTTTGCAAAGTACTCCTCACCTTGGTTTTTTCCATGGTTTGCGAGCCCTGGATAGTTAAACTTGATTTTCTTATTTCACGTAGAAACTCATATTAGGAGGTACAAACCAGATGCAGTTGGCCAACTGTTGGACAGGTCCAGCTAGACCTAGAATTGCTTAGGCTTGAGCAACTCCATTAAGGCCTGACAGCACCATAGCAGATGTCCAGAAAGTCCAGCTCTCAGGAGGGTAGGCGTGAGGCTGCTTTTGCTTCCCTGTGCATCCTCCTGACCACATTCTATCTTATAGTATAGATTTTAGGGCGTTCTCTTTCCTCAATAAACAGAGACTATAAAGGGTACTGCTTCTCTTAGATTGTGTTAGAGTGAAGATTAAAAGGGCTTGGAAAAAAAATCCACCAGGTAAAGCCATCTTTTACTCATTTCCCCTAAAACCACTTATTACTTTACAACGAGAGCCCATGAATTTCAAATACAGTTGCGGACATGAAGGAAAACATACATCCTAGGCATAAAGACTGGGGCTGGGAATTTTGCCATCGTATATAACAGATTAATACAAAATGCCTTGCCCAAGTATGATTCAGCCACATATCCCTAGAAGCTAAAATTGAAACATGAAAGAGGCACAAATAATTATATTTAAAGAACTTATGATAGAAAGAATTATCTGTGTTCACAGCTCATTTTAACTTTACCTAAACTTTATACTACTGCACTCTGTTTGACCGTATCACTGAGTCCCCATATTATTTGAAGAAGTAAGAAATATGAATAATATTTTTCAAGGGAAATGGGCTTTTTTTAGAGTTAAAAATCTTTGAAATAAAAAAAGAAATAAAGTTTCCCCTGCAAAATTGTTTAAGCAGCATTGTATGAGTTAATTATTCTTTTATTGATTGATTTCATTTTAAAGCTTCGGGTATTTTGGAGTGTCAAGCTTGTTGGCAGTACATTATCCTTTTCCCCTCCACTTTTACAGCTTTGATAACTCTCTGAGTTGTTTCCCTGGGGACATGACGGTAATGGTCATAACAGGTGCACTTAGTCTCCATCATTCTTACAAGGATGCAGTTGGTGTGACTGGGTAAAAACTTCTCGTAATGAAATCCCATTCCAATTACTACCGTGTAGAAGTTAAGGCATCAGCAGAATACGCTGGGAATACTTCAGCATCTTTTTTTTCCCCACCCAGCTCAGATATTATTACTTCTTAAACTTTCTTCTGCAGGAATCCATCAATGTCCTTTTTCAAATTCTCTAAAACACTCTCCAAAGAGGCTTCAGAGATAGGTAATTTTCTCTTATCTGAGTTTTCATGGAATTTTAGTTCAAATTTTATTGTATTTTTAAGAGTACTCTAGATGCCCGTAAAAGACATTGAGTTGAGTTAACATCCATATGATACAATGCATTTAAAATCCACATAATATAATGCATTCATACTCGTAAAATATTCTTTAGGAAGAACAATCAGAGTAGTCATTCCTTTATTCAGAAGACAGACTGCCCAGGCTCTTAACACTTCCAGAGGTTTGAAGAATCTTAGCTGGTTGTAATGAAATTGTCACAAAAGATGTTGAAAGTGTTTATAATATGCATTAACAAATAGACATGCTGAATTTCCTCAGAGCTGAGGACAGAATGTCAGTGCTTGGAATCTCTCTGAACCATGACAATTTGATCCCATTAATGCCTCAACTCTGTTAAGACGGTAAAAGAAGGTTTTTTTTTCTCATTGTTGACATGAAATGTCCCGCTATAAAGCAACACTCTGGCAGAACAATCACAAAAGAAGAGGCTAATGGATGTTGTTTTCAACAATGTTTGCTGAGGCTTAACAGGTGAATTTAGTCATTTCATTATACTACATTCTATTCAGGTTTGGGAATGTTAGATCCGTCACCCCACCATCTACTTCATCATTTCTTCCTTCCCATTTCTAGGTATCTTTTTAAAAAACAAGATAAGAATTGTTTCACTGAAGTTACCTTCCATTGAAAGACGTCTTTATTCAGCTCTGTCTTCAACTTCTCCTCTTCCTTAATAGCTTTCCTGAAAAGCAATGAATGAAAATTCTTAAATAAGAACAATGAAGAGAAAATTAACTTGCAGTTACCATTTCCTTGATCACCCAATTTCCAAACTCAAAATAATGATACCAGGAAGGACAAACATTAGATAAAATAATGAAATTATTTTCCACACTGTTGGCTTAATTAACTCTATCATCCAGTGACGTCATGGCATAGAATTCTGGCATATGTGTTATGGTTAACAAAAATTCATGCAGTTGCTACATGCATGCCATCTGCTTGTAAGCTAATTTGCCTGCATACAATCTGGAGAAATATTTAAAGCCATTTAAAATCAATCCATTCATGAATCAAAATGTATAATTTGATCACCTACTATAAAGAAGATATGATGCTATTATTTTTAAGGACACAGAGATGTGTTACACATTGGCCTGATTTCAAGCAGTTTATAACTGACATAATTATTAAAGACACATAATCACATGTGGTAGGAAGAGAACATCAAATTTGACAGCACAGACTGCCAGGGAATGGTGAGCTCACGGTGGGCTGTGGCAGTCAGAGAAGGCTTCCTGGGTTGTGCCTGATGAATGAGTTACAGATAAGCTATAGTAACCATGAGATGGGAAGATGTATAGGTCTCTAAGAGATAAATAAGGGGGGAAAGGAGAAAGAGAGAGTGACACAATTTTAAAACTGTTCTAGCAGAAAGTTGCAGAGTATTTTGGTTGGTTGGAAAGGGCAATCAACCCGTAGTAGTGGGGACTAACAGAAGAGAGGAGAGACAGCTTTACAATGCCTGGAGAAATCATTTAAATGTTATTCAAACTAGAATTTCAGTTGTGATTTCAGCAAGTCAGGAAAAATAAGTTCCTGTTCAAGTGGAAATTAATCCTGTTGTTTCATTACTTTCGTTTCACGTTTCAAGATCAAAAACTGGATGACCGTAATACCACTAGCTAAACAGTCTTTATTTTGTTCACTATGTTTTTGGACAGGAGAAAATAAATACTTCTGCTTGGAGTGTGTCTCTACTGCAGCCATTATTAATGGTTCTAAGTGGGGATACCTTTGTGTGTGGAAGAACATACGTCCTTATACAGTCGTCTCTGACCATTTTGGCAACAGGGGCCAGTTTCATGGAAGACAATTTTTCCATGGTCTGGGAAGATGGGGATGGTGGTTTTTGGAAGATTTAAGTATATTACTTTTTTTGTGTGGTTTATTTCTAATATTATTACATTATCGTGTTTAATGAAACGATTATACAACTCATCATAACACAGAAGCAGTGGGAGCTTTGAGCTTGTTTTCCTGCAACTAGATGGTCTCAACTGGGGGTGATGGGAGACAGTGATGGATGAAGCTTCACTTGCTTGCTCACTGTTTACTGCCTGCTCTAAGACCTGATTCCTAATAGGCCATGGACCAGTATGGATCTGTGGCCTAGGGGATGGGGACAGTAGGCCTTATGTAAGCTTGCAAGTAAGTAACACACATATGCAGATCCATTTATATAGTCGCCCCCCAGTATCTTGGGGAGATTGGCTCCAGGACTCCCTGAAAATATCCAAATCCACAGATGTTCAAATCTGTTATGTAAAATGCTATAGTATTTGCATATTACCTATGCATATCCATTTATACTTTAAATCATCTCTAGATTATTTATGACACCTAATACAATGTAAAGGTGGTAGGAAGGAATTATGTAAATAATTGTCATATGATGTAATAATGACAGGAAAAGGTCTGTATATGTTAGGTTCAGAGGCAACCCTCCATTTCTTTTCCCTAAATATTTTCAATCTGTGGCTTGTTGAATCCATGGATGTGAAGCCCTTGGATGTGGAAAGCCAATTCATGTATATTTTGGACAGAGAGTTGCTGTAGGATCCTGGCATCTGGTGAATAGCCCTTGCTTCACCATAGCCAGGGGTAGGGTTTCTTTGATCTGTATCTCCTGTTATGAATGGGTGTTTTTGATGATGAAAATGAATGGGCCAACCATGCCACAGTCCGTTCATTTCTTACAAAAAATATGCATAGTCTTTAATCACAGCTCTAGGTTATAATCTATAATTAACCTACATTCCAAGACTGCCTACGAGAACCACCAGGGCTTTTTGTTTTTGAGGGTGAATTCTGCGAGCTAGCATCACTAAATACCACCAACTTTTCTAGTGCCAAAGCCAAGAACATACATTAAAATAGTACTACAGTAATTGTTTCAAAATGATTCTTAATTTATAGGTGGAACAACTACATCTAATCTTGCCTTTCACAATGTACTACTGAATACAATTATTTAAAGTCATGTGAGTTACTGAACATTTCATAACAAAATGTCTTTTCTAGGAAATAATTCACTGTGAGACATATTGATGACAGGTGTGGATTTTAGAAAACGGTAATTTATAGTATCAGCTCGGTTGTCTCGATGACCTTCACTAGACTGTGCTAGTATTTTACTTATTCTTTCCTCTTCTTTGCCTTCCAACATATCAGAGAATAATTCATATCCTTGCTAACCTTTACAATGATTTCCCCAAAGGTTCTGCTTCATCAATATCAGGGAAAACTAACCCATTGTCATCATCTTTTAAAAAGTAATTAGCCATGAATAATTGCTCCACCCTGACATCTTTCTAACTGAATTGATTTTCCTTTTCTTTTATTTGAAGGTAGATCTATTAATTGTGGCCATGATAGAATGCTATCACCCTTTTATTTTCCCATTTCTTACCCTCTGCTTTTCTGTGAATGCTCCGGATTATACTAGGCTTGTAGAGTTTAATGCCATGCAGACATTTCCTTAGTTTTATTATGCATTCTATTCCAAAGTAGAAGAATGGATTTTTCTATCTGGCTTTATTAGATTCGATTTTGGAATATTTTACTTAATGTGTTGTTTTCGTGGCAGTCCCTATGCAACGTTTATATGGCAAATGTTGTGCTACTCCATTAAAAATGATATTTTTCCCCAGGATTTGTCTTGAAATTAACTTTTGGTTGTGTAAAAGTTACAAAAAAAAATAACATCTTACTGGGCATGAGTTCATGTCCCTACAACACACTCCAGACACTCAAATATAATGATTGGAGGAGGGCCATGACAAAGAAGAAAGGAAAAATAAGCTGGCTATGCCTGCACAGCTCCTGTTGCGAATGCCCAGATGGGAGTTTATCTACATGCTCTGCTAAGGAGCCACCCTGGAAAATTATTCAAAAGCTTTGGCTGCTATGAGTTCCAAGAGGTTGGTTATGCCTTTGCTCTGACGGTCTCCATTAGTCACTGATTTGCTTTTGGACATGATTTGAGGGATAAATTTTTATCTATAAATCCCTGTGAGGATGGATCCTGGTTATCTTGGCAACAGTGGTTTCTATCCACTCTAAACGAGACTAAGATTCACAGGGGAGGCTACCTGATAGAATTATATACGAGGCGGAGCCAGTGCTCTGTGCTTAAATAGGTAACCTTAATGTTGTGTGACTAGAATTTGGCAGTAAACAGGTATTTTATGTTCTGCCAAGATTTTATTATCAGATACACTCTCCTGTTAGCTATTTAATGAGACAAGGTCTTTTTCCCCCTTTTGCTATATTGCAGCATTGCTTAGATTTATGTCCGATTCAAAAGCAGCTGTTTCCAGTTGCTTCCTGGTACTTAAAGTCTGAACTATGTCCGGTGTTAGCAATTTGAAAAGGCTTTGTAGTTTGGATACTGATCTTATATGGTGCTGGTGACTTGGTGAATACTCATGTAAGCAAACAGAAATGAAAATAGTACACAGTTCATTAGTAGAGTGTTGAAAGCCTGGGATATACTCTGAATTTGAAACTGACTGAGCCATAAAATCACTCTTTCTTGGCAAAGGTAATCTTTCTCTGTGCTTCAATTTCCTGTGTTAGAATATAGGGATTATACCATTTTCTAAACCCCAGCTTCTATGGAGAAGGATAAAGATTAATCACTGGAAGTGGAGTAGCAAATAGAAAGTGCTGCAGAATGTGAGAAGAAATAATACTAATTAAAACTATATATAGAAGAGGGTCTATCCCTTAGTAATGCGAAAATCTTCTCAATAATCAAAATGTAGCTTAATTTGATCTTTTGCTGTTTTGGTCATCTAGTTAGATATGGTGACCTTTCATTGTGTTGGCAACTTTTAAGAAATTGAAACAAAATATGGATATAACAAAGAACATAGAAAAAATAATTTAGCAAACCACACCCATTGTCTGAGAGTTTGTAGGCCAAAGGCCTTTATCTTGTTCCCTTCTTAAAAAATCTCAGGGGGCTACTGAAGGAAGAGAGGAAAAATAAAGATAAGGCTGGCAAGTAGCTTCCAGATCTAAAACCTCATTATTTCCCACCAAACCTGGTACTTGGAGGTCCCCATCCCCCAGGCTGCTCTGTATGCCTGAAACTTGGAGATTCTCAAGCTGTCCCTGTGTATTTATTTGGGGGATCGTTAAGTATTTGTTGAAAACTCACTACATTCCTGGGCAAGCACTGTGCTAGATGAAGAAGGCTTCCCATTTTTGTGGATCTGACATTCCTTGTGACAAACAAAAGATAGTCAATGAAAAACAGGCAAGTTATGACACATTGCTCTTAGGCCTGAGAAAGTGACAAATGCGGACCTGAGGTAGGTAATAGTGGGGCACCTACTTTGATGGGAATGGTCCAGGAAGTCTGTCCTGAGGAGTGACATTTAAGCGGAGGCTTAAAAATTGAGGAGGAGCCCTGTAGGAACCAGCACACGAAAAACCCTAAGGTGGGCACAAAGAGAGAGACTGTTATGTTTTTTATTTTAATGTGAATTTTATACTGATCAAAACAGCTTCATGTTTCTTTATAACAAGGAACTACTACTATACGTAGGGATTCACATAGCAAATTAAAACTAATAACCAATCTCGTATCTACTTTCCACTCGGGTTCAACAAAAAGTTTTAATTTTGGAGGGGAAAAAGGTATGTTTAAAGACATTTAAAAAATTACAAACCCTTTTAAGGAGGGACATTTTAGGATGAAACAGCCTTCTTAACTGGGAGAAATTTGGGAGATAAACCATTCAGCAGAGGGGCTGGCAGGCAGAGAGCAAGGAGGGGACTGTCTTGCTGGGAACGATTCTAGACTTCATCCCAAGAGCCCTGGAAGCCTTTGAAGGGATTAAAGTTGAGGACTGCTGTAATCTCATTTACTTCTACATCCTGCTGCTGGCTAGAGGATGTGCTGAGGGTTCCTCCTCTTGAAGAGCTCTTGAATGTGCTCATTCCTGCCCTCTTTTCTGCCACCACCCGGGTCCTGGCCACCGTCTCCTTCCGTGCTACAGCCTCTTGACTAATCTCCTCCTAGCCACCCTTCCTCCCTTTAGTCCATTCTCCACACTGCAGCTGGAGTGATCTTTGCGCAGTGCAAACTCGATTTTGTTCCTCTCCTGCTTGGCCCTCCACCCGTGGGATCAAGTCCACATTCTTCGCTGACTGAGGCCCTCACTGGCTTAGCCCCTGCCTCCCCCTCAGGCTCTTCCTGCCTGTCTGGACTCCAGTTGCTCCAGCATTTCCTCCAGTTTCCTGGATCATGTTCTTCCTGCCTCAATGTCTTTACACATTCTTTTTCCCCTCACCTTAAAACTCTAGCCTCTCACCCTTGCAACTCCCCTAATTCGCTGCTTTTTAAATTTAATGTGCACCAGAATCAGTTTTTCCATTTCTAAAATAGGATAATAATACGCATTACTCTACAGACATTCTCTAGCCCGTTGCATCATAGGTTTCCTTCTATCGGAAGACTGACTCATTATGGGTTGTAATTATAGAGGGTAGGTGTTGTTTACATTTTCATTGCCCTGACTAAACTATGAGCAAGTTGAAAGCAGCAATCCTTTTCATTCCTGTTGCTCAGGACTGGGAAGATATTCAACATAAGCTTGCTGAATGTGAATTAACTGGGAGCAGCTTTTTTTTCTGTGACTGGAGGAATGGAGTATCAGGAGGCACTAATTATCTGGCTAGAGTGGGAATTAAAAAAAAAATTAGAACCTAATAGACAAAGGATTTAGAGAAGGAAAGCATCATTGAAGATAAAAAATGAACTTACTTTATAATTTTGCCTAAAATGCTAGAACAACTTTATTTATATACTTTTCCAAGGATGAATTTCCATGATACAAATGGTAGACTTCAACACAAATGTTAGGCTGAGTCCTTCACAAGGAATGACATGAAGCTTTTAATTATGGGGTCCATCTTTGTAACTGTAGACAGGAAAACTATTTATAGCATCTTTTAACACTTCTTTCCCCAAAACTCACCCTTTACTTATATGTAGGTCACTACAAAAGTTTCGAAACAGACAGTGTTACGGTCCATTATTTCATGTCCAAGAAACAGAGCTGACAGTGTCCTTTCTGACTCAACCGTGCAACTTGCTCAGTTTATTGGTGTTGCCAGGTGGGCTTCGTTTGTTTCTGTCTGTGAAGATTTTATGTTTCTTGAATTTTGTGTATCTCAAAACTTTCATAATGACTCACATAACATATATGAACTATACACATATAGTTTATTATGTGTATAGTTCATAATGACCCACTATATATATATATATATATATATATTATTCATAATGACCCAGCTATATATATATATATATATATATATATATATATATAGCTCATCTATATATATTTCAGAAAATGACAACTGAGAATTGTAGCAAAAAGAAGCATATACGGCAGTGCAATTGAAGGATTAATTTTCAAGTGTCCACCTAGCAGGTTAGACCACCCCGTTCAGGCCCATGCACCTAGAAGGAAGCTTGTCCTACAAAATAGGTGACCTCTGATTGGCATGTACAAGGAAGCAATTATTTGGAATGCTTACTGTTTATATTTCCTTTGAAGAAGCAGGATCTTGGTCCTGCAGGTTACTGACTGAGAACTTAGGAAACAGATGCAGAAGCCGAAGGCACAGGATAAGCATGAGGCTTTTATTCTTGCTGACCATGTTTTAAGTCAACCAGCCCTGGAGGCTGAGATGTCTCCAGCCCATCCCTGCCTGCAGTCTCAGGCAGCTGTTCTTTCTTTGGCCAGACCAGTTGGCACTGCAACATATGAAGGCATCTCAGCACAGGGTTTCTTTTGCACAAATTTGATAATTGGAAGATCCAATTTTGTGTGCTCAGAAAATAAACTTGGGGGAATTCATATTTACATTTTCCTGGTAGATTCAGCATTAAAATTTTTTTGAATGATAAATCCAAATCCCACCTCCAATGAACTGTCATATGTAAGAATGGACATAAAATTTCTCTTTGAGACTGCGAGCTTCTAGATCATTGGCTTAGATCTTTTCATTAGCTTTTCCCTGTCCAAAGTCCAAGAACCACCATCCCACACTTGTGACTGTCTACCCTCAAAGGTTCTTACCTTCCCTTTCTCTTCAGTTGAGATCTTTAGGTTAGAATTGCTGTCTTCTTCTAATCTACTCTAAGCCATTTAAGTGCAGTGCATTACACACTAAGGTTACTGCACAGATTATTTGAAATAAATATAAGAATTGTTATTCCAATATACAGCCTTAGACAAGAAAAATAAAAAAAAAATTTCAAAATTTTGAAGCAGAAGTTTTAAATTCAAGGTATTTTAATATATAAGAAAGAACAAATCTACTAAATTCACTTGTATATTTAATAAGTAATACGCATAAAGGCAGTACACATTCCATTCCTCACCTTTGTCACAGTACTATTTTTTTCCCTTGTTAAAAAACACAAAACTTAAAAAAATTTCAGAATGTTATGGGGGTACAAATGTTTTGGCTACATGAATTGCTTTTGTGCAGTTTGAATCCAAGTTATGTTCCTATCACCAAGAGTGTGTATATTACCTGTTAGGTGTGAATTTACCCTTCCCTCCCTTCCTCCTCCCAAATGCTTGGTTTCTGCTGAGTTTTACTATCCTATTGTGCACACAAGTGTGGAGTAATTAGTTCTCATCTAATAGTGAGTATATGTGGTATTTGTTGCATCCAGGTTATTATAAAAGGTATTATTTCACCATTTTTCATGGCAGAGTGATACTCTGTGATATACATATATCACATTTTATTAATCCACTCATGTATTAATGGTCACTTAAGCTGTTTCCACATCTTTGTAATTGTGAATTGTGCTGTGATAAATATTCAAATTCAAGTGTCTTTTTAAATAAAATATCTTTTTTTCCCCTTTGGGTAAATAATTGGTGATGGGTTTGCTGGATCAAATGGTAGGTCCACTTTTAGTTCTTTGAGGTATCGTCACACAGTTTTCCATAGAGGTGGTACTAGTTTGCAATCCCACCAACAGCGTGTACGTGTTCCCTCCTCTTACCATCATGAGCAGCTTTGGGACCTGATCTGTTGTTTTGGGACATTTGGAGTTAGGTGATATCTCATTGTGGTTTTGATTTGCATTTCTCTGATGATTAGAGATGAGATGACAAGCATTTTTTATGTTTATTGACCATTAGTCTATCTTCTTTTTAAAAGCTCCTGTTCATGTCTTTTGCCCACTTTTTAAAAACTTTAGGTTAATATAAGGGTACATACGATTAGGTTACATTATCTGTAAGGTAAAGTCCAAAGCCTGAGTTATGGTTGAGTCCTTCACCCAGGAAGTGTGCCGTATACCCCTATATTGTACCTGATAGGTGGGAACTTACTGACTCCCCCACATCCGCCCCTCTTCTTGAATTTAGTTGTGTTTTTCTCTTATCAGGTCTGTAGCTATTGATCTACTGTTTTCAGATTAGTATTGAGTACAAGAGATACTTGCTTTTTCATTCTTCCTACTTTACTTAGGAGATTGTTCTCCAAATCCTTCCAGGTAAACACAAAATATGTGAGGTCTCTATCTTGTTATGGTTGAATAGTATTCCATGGTGTATATATATATGTATATATATAGTATATGTGTGTGTGTGTGTGTGTGTGTGTATACCACAGTTTCTTTGCAACTGTGAATTGAGCTGCTATAAACATTTGAGTGCAAATACCATTATGGTAAAGTGATTTTTTTTTTCTTCTGGCTAGATACCTAGTAATGGGATTGTGGGATAAAATGGGAGGTCCACTTTTAGTTCTTTGAAGATTTTCTTTACCTTTTTCCAAAAAGGCTTTACTAGTTTGCCATCCCACTAATAGTACCTACGTTTATCACTCTTTCTGCACCCATGTCAGCATATGCAGCTTTGGGACCTTATGTTTTGACATTAATAGTGCTTACAATTACCTGGGAGCATCATCACATATGTGACATGCTGTTAGGACCTTTTTATAGAATAAAAATACTATATTTTTATTATCAACTAAAATGTACATCGATAGTCTTAGAAGATAACAAAATAGAAAGATTGCATCCAAGGTAAAATTGGTGGGATTTGTCCATCTCTTACCTCTTTATATTTGTTCTCACCAGAAACACATACATCAAGGATCAAGGTCACTGTCCATCACCATTATTTCATAATCATTTCATAATAAGTCAATGACAAATGATAACAAATGGCCTCCTAGCTGAAGACATCTATCAACTTCACAAACAAAATTTTAAAAGGTATATTCTTACTAGGAAACTCGTGGATGGAACATTCAGCATCTATATGAATATAGGGACATAGACATTATAAAAATTACATAAGAGGGAAAGACCAGATGGCTATTGTGACATGTTAGAAGTGATAGAAAAGAAATACCTCAGAAAAGTAGCCCTCAATATTCTGTGGATTAATTTTGCAATTATTCTATTAATCTTTGCTCAACTCTTAATGAGTACCAATTATTTTTAATATTTTATGAAATCTATGGGGGCAAAAAAATCTATGGATTTACAGAGGATAATAATGTTTACAAATCATTTTCAGTGATTGTAAATGTTGAGGCTAAGCAACATCAGGGAACAAAGACAAGGAAAGGGCAGACCCTTCATACTGTGTAGATTGGGGAGGAAGTGAAGCTTAGGAATGTCTGTTACATATATTATCAACAACAAATTTTGTTTCTTATGTATATTGTCAACAAAGTATTATTACATTTTGCTGTTGTGGTTTTGACAGGACTGTGTCAAAATCGTTCTATCAAAATAGCTGTCTGTGTCTCCCTGAATGAAACAACTTGATCTGAACGGCTGTGTCAGGTGGCCTGAGACAAAACTTCCTGCTTGTGAACAACATGGCCAAGTTCAGTTTAGTAGGACAATGGTTAACAGATCTCATTTCTGGACTTCCAGACCAGATTTCTGGGTATCAGCATGTCCCAAACAGTACTGGCAGGATAGGAATACACTTCTATTATTTACTTTTTTAATACTTGTTCATTGTTCAATGTGTAAGTAGGAGATCCAAATCGGAAAATGGATCTTCATAATTCTTCTTCAAATGTAAGATTTTCTTCTGTGGTTCATTTACTTATTTTGTTATTGACGATTTCAAGTTTTCTCTATATGGAATACTGAACATTGTATGACACTACTCAATAGTGTCATAGACTTCCTCAATAGTGCAAAATAGACTTCCAGGAAGGTGGTAGATTATACTTCTTCACCCTCCTTTTGAAGATAGATTTTGTCTTGTGACTTGCTTTTGTCAATGATTCATGAACATTTAACAGAAGAGTTATATGTGACTCTCCCTTTTTGCTTTGAAAGCCTTATTGACGCCAGGTGAGGTGGCTCACACTTGTAATCTTAGCACTTTGGGAGGCCAGGGTGGTGGATTGCTTGAGCTCAGGTGTTTGAGACCAGCCTGAGCAACAGCAAGACCCCGTCTCTACTAAAAGTAGAAAAATTAGCCAGTCCTTGTGACAGGTACCTATGGTCCCAGTACTTGGGAGGCTGAGACAAGAGGATTGCTTGAGTCCAAGAGTTTGAGATATCTGTGAGCTATGATGCCCTGGCACTCTACCTAGGGTGACAGAGTGAGTCTCTATCTCAAAACAAAAACAAAAAATGCAAGAGATGGTGCTTCCATTTTCTTGAGTCCCTGACTGAATACACTGGACAAAGCCCCTGCTGCTACCTTACATCAGGCATCAGCTTGTATAAATGATGAACTCTGTTGTGTTAAGCCCCTAAGACTCGGTTCCCAGCCCATCCTCACGGATATTCTAGAAAGGCAAAGTCATTTGGTCTGCTGATGTATATGTCAATCTATATTCTTCCTTCAGAGAGCTGAGATTCCAAATCAGGCATTTGTCTTATTTTACCATAATAAAAGTCTCCAAACCAAAAAGACAAAAGAAAAAGGAAAAAATTGTCACTTCTCTAAATTTTTATTTCGGGTTAAATTGTTACTGCCTCATTCAACACCCTATTATACTGTTAGGTGCTAATTATTTGTTAGTGTAAAGTTTTAAAGTTATAATTACGGCTCTAGCTATGACTACCTCGCTAGCTAGTCAGTGTTGAGATTGTATCGAAATGGTTTGATTGGTAAACTTTGTGAGCAAGTGACAAAGGATGATTAAGATGAAATCTAGGGCTACTGCACCAGAGAGTGCAATTTATTATTTTGTTTTGACAAGTGCGGTTTAGATTTAATTGTACGTGGTAACAATCTGAAAGGAGAGTGGAAATGTACTCGGATTCATTTTGTAAAGGTGATCCAAAACACCTCAAGATTGCACACTGTTTCTTAAGTCTGCTGAGAGATGAAGTGTGACATTGCCAAGTTTCCATGTGAAAATGATTGTTTGTAGACGGAGAGAGAATGATCTAAATTATTCTATTGTATCATCTGGTTGACTGACATGCAGATTTGCTTAATCGAGGACGTGTGCTGTCAATAATTGAGTGTTTTCTATTTTTTAATTTTCAGAAAACTACTTGATAATTCAAATTTTTTCCCCCCTAGTAAAAGAATCACTCACATGCTCGTGTTCATTTTATTCCTCTGTTATGGTTTGGTTGTAATCCAGAGTTTTCTGATTGATTAGCTATGCATGGCTTGTTTCAAACCTGTGCAAACTCCAGTATTTTCCTGGTCTTCTTGTCTCTTTTTCATGTGCAATATTATGAGGTTTACTAACTTCTCCTGGAAATGTGGTTATTACTGCATAAAAAAGTTTAGTTGAGCTTTGCAAAAATAAAAATACCACTTCACAAGTCTACTGTTGTATGCCAAAGAAATTATCTCTCTCTCTCATCTAGCCCAGAAAAAATAATTCAGAAGAAGAAAGTAACAACTGAGTTCACCATTAACTGTTTCATAGCAAAACCTTCCTAAATGTCTCAGGTATTGTTACTTAATTTCAGATTTTCTTCTACTGCCTCAAATGTAATCTCATATATATATATGCTCTCAATCCAAGTAGGCTTAATTGTTTTTACAATAACAAAATTTGCATATAGATTATATATCAGAAAGAAAGATACCCTCAAAAGGAATTGTATACAGTGTTCTACTTTTCTCTCTATTCTATTACTTTAAATTTGGGTGATACAATCTCTCTTTAAACTTCTCCGAGGATTACTTTGCATTGCTCCTTATTTGTTCCTTGAAAAACTGCTGCAGATGAAAGGTTATTTACTATAGCCCTTGTGCTCACTAAAACTTAATAGGAAAAATACTTGTAAGCAGCGCCATGGTATCTGTCAGAGAAGCAATAATTTGGTTTCAAAAAGCTGTCTGATCCTCTTTCTTTTCCTCTGACTCTGCCACCTGATAAAAAAAATGTATATCAGTGACTTGAATGGACAAAAAGCAAATGCCAATGGGAAGCCCTAACTCAGAGGTTCTCAGTTTTCTATTTTTCTGTGTGGGTGCTTCTGAGGATGGAGAGCCACACATATCATTAGCGGGAGGCTGGGGACAGGTAAGTATTTCAGCAATTCTGGGAGGTAGATGTGTGGTTTGAAGGACTCTTTAGGTTATTTTGATACAGCCCTCTGGTGAGCGGAGGGTGTGGTTTCTCCAGTATTTGAAAAACCATTGCCCTGGTTTAAGTTTAGGGGAAAACATTTCAGTAGTACATTTTGGGGAAAGGAATCAGATAACCTCTAATTTCTCCTTAAACTGAAGTATCTAGATGCGTTTTGTAAGGTTAATGAGAGTTTTAAATAGCCATCTTTGTCTTCAATGATGTGAACTAAGATGTTGAATCACAATAACATTGTTAGGAATGGACTTGCCTTGCCAGTGTTATATAAGTGGGCCTCCATAAATCTGCCATGAAAAATAGCATTCAGAGGAAGTGGTACCTGAAAGTCCCCTTCCAGGGTCTGACAAGACCCTTTGGTGGTTTTTGATGGTTGATAGGCACTCTTTGCACTTGGCCTCTGTGGTTTGAGTTGCTAACTTGGGTTGCTTGTTTCTGGGTATACTAAGGCAGTAGTAAGTCTTTCTGTGTATTTTCTAATTTTTCTTAGGATTTGAATTATTTGCAGCACCATTGTCTAATACCTATTCCCTCTACCCTGACCACAGCATTCATAACCTACAGTATTCCAGGCCTTGTATATAACTGTCACCTTTTCAGCTTCATGCCCCCTAGATTTCTGACAAATTGTTTGCTTTCCGGCCAAATGTTCAGCTGTTTCCTGAAAGCTTTGCTCCCTCTGTAGAACCTCTGTAAGTTGACAATCCATGGGACTGTAGCAAGTCAATCAACACACAGAGGTGGTCAGTATAAGGAACTAGGCCTCCTGTACAGATACATACATCTGGTGCAAGTCCATTCTATGAAACTTAGGTCAACTTAAGGATGTGTTCAACTTAAAGATTCCAAGCCTTTGTCCAACATCCTCTTCTTGTCTGAAATGTTCTTTTAGCTTCTGTTGAGTCATTATATCTTGGGAGACTTCCTAATTCAGTGAAAGGCATCACCATCCTCTGCATTGCCTGTGGCAAAATCATAGGTGGTGTCTTTGATTCCTTCTTTTTCCTTTTTCCACCATCTGTCAGTGAATCTTTAATTCTATTACTAAATATACAGTAGAATATAGTTGACTGTTTCCCTACATTGAGCACATCTTTAAGTTGACCTAATTTTCATAGAATGGACTTGCACCGGATGTATGTATCTGTACAGGAGGCTTAGTTCCTTACACTGACCACCTCTGTGTGTTGACTGACTTGTTACAGTCCCTTGGGTTGTCAACTTACAGAGGTTCTACAGTATTCCCCACATTCTAAAAACTTCTCTCCATCTTGCCAGTGCCCAGTCTCACCCAAGCCACTACCTGCATGGGTGGCCAAAGCAACCAGCCCCCTAATTGGTCTCCTGATTTCCACATATGATTGATCAACATACAACATTATCTATTCAGCAATCAATGTGATCTTTTAAAAGTATAAATCAAGTTGGGCATAGTGACTCATGCCTGTAATCCCAGCACTTTGGGAGGCTGAGGAGGGAGGATAGCCTGAGCCCAGGGGATTGACACCAGTGAGACACCATCTTTGTGAAAATTAAGAAAAATTAGCTGGGTATGCACCTCTAGTTCTAGCTGCTTGGGAGGCTGAAGCAGGAAGATTAATTGAGCTGAGGAAGTCAAGGTTGTAGTGAGCTGTGATGGGACCACTGCCCTACAGTTTGGGCAACAGAGCAAGATGCAATCTCTAAAAAGAAGAAGAAATCAGATTACTTTCTCCCTACCGAAAACCCCACAATATTTTCCCATGGCTCTAGGTGAGCTGGTCTCTGGTAGCTCTTCAACCTCACCTCCTCTTCCTCTTTCCTGGCTCATGATAGTCCTGCTTCATCAGTCTTCTTTGTGTTCCTTAAGCAAGTGAAGCATGTCACTCCAAGAAATTTATAATAGTTGTTTCATCTGTTTGGAATCTACTTAACCCAGAATTTCTGTGTCTTACCAATCAAAACTATGCTCAACTCTCACCTCTGCAAAGAGGACTTTCTTAATTACCATGCATAAAATAATCTCCTCCCCAGTTATTCTATACCCATTAGTCTTTCTGGTTTTGCTGAAATTGTTATTTACTTATCTTTTCTTTACTGTTTGGCTTCCCCGCATAGAAAGCAATATTGCTAATTTTTTTTATTAAATCATAACTATGTACATTAATGCATTTATGGGGTACAATGCACTGATTTGATATACAATGTGGAATGCTTTCATCTAACTGAGTAACATAACCATCACCTTGCTTGCTTATTTGTTGTGGTAAGACATTTATACTCTATTCTTAATAGTTTTGAAATGTACTATTGCATTACACACATTAGGTAAGGTCCCACCAAATACCCTCCCTCCTCGCAGCTTTCCCCCTCCCCCTCCCTCCTCTTTGACTCATGAGTGGATTAACAAATTGTGGTATATGTACACCATGGAATACTATGCAGCCATAAAAAGATGGACACTTCACATCTTTTATGTTTACTTGGATGGAGCTGGAATATATTCTTCTTAGTAAAGTATCTCAAGAACGGGAAAAAAA
>CAUYRH010100879.1:0-10584 GCA_963574655.1 Perodicticus potto
TCTGGGCAAGAGGTGATCTTCTGGGGTGTGATATGTTAATCACAATGTTGATATGGCTGTACAAAATGGAGACTGGAGGCCTCTAATGATTTCTCAAACCCCACAGGGTGGAGAGCCTAAATCCTCCTCAGCCTGCTTAGACGGCACTTTTAATTGCTAACTTAAATTGCTAAAGCAGAAGCTTTCCCAGGAAAGCGCTTGTGGCTGGGATCACTCCATAAGTGGCTATCCACTTACCCAGTGTGCCAAAACCGGTCTCACCCTATGCCCCTGAGGGCTAAGGCTGCAAGGTGTCTCAGTCCCTGCCTTTAGGCTACTCAGTCACTAGATTACTCGCTCCCACCTGATGCTTGTCTGCAACCCTGAGGGTGGAGCTTGCCAGGGCAATTCTCCCACAATTGCTCCACACAGCCCACAACCAAACACTGGTAGCTCCGTCTGGCTCGGTGGCTCAGTCTGGGGGCCCTAGACAACACTCAAAGACCTCCGCAGTCTTGCCCAAGTTCTCCCAAGGCAGTTCAACTGAGTGCCAAGTCCAAAAGAAATCCGAACAGCTCACAGGTAAGGCCTTTCCAGTTTGCAATCTCACTGCTGCTGTACCTACAGCTGCCAGCAGGATTAGACTGAACGAACACATGCAACCACTTGCCAGATCTCCACTGCTTTTGCCTTCCTTAGGGGATCCAGAAGTCTCACGCTGTCTCCCTGTGTCCCCAAAGGGATGTTTCTGGGCAGATCCCGCCCAGCCAGAGATGCCTGAAGTCTTCTCTCCCCAGTCTCACTGTGCCTAGTTGCAAGGAAGCTGTTACTCGGCTGCCATCTTGCTCCTTCTCCAGGTCAATTAATTTTTTAAAATACTGTTATCCTTTAGAACTGGAATATTTTTTCTTTTTTCATTGATCTCAGGAAACACTTTGTCATCTAGATGACATTAAAGGCAGCATTTCTTCCTCCAGACATTCAGCTAATACTGATGGCTGACGGCTGCCCTTAGGTGGAGATTTCATAAATGCCAGGCCTGTGTGAGTCCTGGATACACGTGCTTGTCTCACGAGGTTGGCATTATTATTATCCTCATTTTTCAGATGTTGGCATCAAGGGTTTGTGAGTTTGGGTCTCAGAGTTAGCAGCTGCAGAGGGGCCCAGTATCAAGACCCACCTCACCGGTGCTTCTCCATAGGGCCTCTGTGTAATCTTCATGATTAAATGTTTCATCCTTTAAAAGTAATCTTTATTCATTGTGTATTCTTTGTGTTACTCATAACATATTAGGAACAAAATATGAATATTTCTTCTAAAAGAATTTTTTTATGAGGGAAAGACATTGTTTTGCTGAGTTTTCCTGTAGAACAATGTGCTTCCCATGCATAATCTCTGTAATTTTTGACTCAATAAACTAATTTTCTTGAACGAGAATAGTTTGGTGACACTAGGGTAAGCCTTGTTAATGGGAGAAAAAAGGCATTTTTTTCTTTATGTTAATGTTACGCTGTTTCTGTTTAAATCAGAAATCAGTCATTTAGGGTTTGTTATTTTGTTACATCAATCTTGATGTTTTACTGAGAAAGCAGTAATTTAATGTCCCTTCCATTTGATGTTTGTATTATGTAGTTCTTCTAGGAGGAAAATTGTCTCAAATAACCTGGCAGCTGATGGAGGGGCTGTTCAGGGTCTATCCAGGGAGGCAGGACGATGGGCCTTAGATGAGACTTGTGATGTATCTGCAAATGAGCTCACACAGAAAGCGCTTGGTGTTGAAGGCGTGGTCTGGACACACATCAACACTTAAAATACACCACAGTTTGGATAATCCTGCTTTGCCATTGAGGAACTTTAAAAAACTGAAGTAGCCCAGGTCTCTGCAGACGGAGTTCTGTGGGTTTGTTGGTGAGTTTGCAGGTGAGTGCAGAGAGCCGAGACTTGGGAAGAGCCCTACCCTAGGAGAGCAGCGGGGCTGTGGGTCTCCACTGTGACTGTCCCAGGAGTCGTTCAGGAGTGTTCAGATTACTACTGAGAAAGTCTCAGCCCCTGAAGTTTGGATTTAACTGGCCCATCAGTTAAATTTTGGGAATTTTGCTCCTCAAAGAGCATGCCGGGTACCTGCAGGCTGGACGAGACCCCCCAGGTGTACAATTGAAGCCTGAGAAGCACTTCTCACAGCCCTCTTAGCCTGGTGACAGGTCCTGACAATGGAAGTGATTTGATGTCACCTGACAATGGAAGGGATTTAATTCTGTAGCTGAATAACTAATTGATCCAGAGACTGCTGGAACCCACTGGGTAATGTTGAGAAAAGGTCTTTGCTGTTTCAAAAACAAAAACATTGATGCCACCAAGGTTGTTTCTGTAAAGGCAGAATTTGCTGAGCATGGCTGAGAACCCCTGGAGCCCCACGAGTCTGCTCTAGACTCTGAGCTCTGGGAGATGAAGATATGGTGAAACAGCGGCCCTGGTGGCCCGTGCTCCTGCCAGCGGCTTTGGTGTGATTGGTCAGCACACCTAAGCAGGTCCTTATCCTAGGGACGGACTCAGTCCCCCAGCTCACGAGGCTGATGCGTGAAGATCAAGCCAAAGAGGCCATCCAGTGTGAAAAACAACCGCCCCCGGCTTCCTCTCCCAGGGACAGGCATTCCTGAGTGAACAGGCAAAGATGGTCGCCTGGTGGGCATGGGATCAAAACAAGGCGGGGAGTGGAAAGAGTTATGTTCTAGGCTTGGTGGTTTTCTGTGGCCCTGGGCATCCGTCAGCCCCATGAGGGCAGGGACCTTCCGTTCTGCTGACTGGCCCATCTCCAGCTACCATGAGTGACCCGCCCTGCAGGGACTTGTGTGGTCCCACCTGTGTTTCCCCGGGGACTGTCCTTGCTCTGTTCCCACGTCAGCCCAGCTCCTTTCCTCCCTCCAGGCTGCTCTTTAGTCTGGCCCGGTCACCTGCTGGTCCACACACCTGTTCCAGGTGTTGGTCCTGTGTTTGGGCTCTCCGAGGCCATCTGATTTCTCTGGGCTCTGGCTTCTCCATAGGGCTTCTGTGTAATCTTCATGAACCTTCCAAATTGTTTTTAGTCTCAAGCTTACTTCCAGTTTTTAATGGCCCTAAGCAGATCGGAGCAGGTTCTGTTCACAGCCAAGTTTGGTCCCTCAGTGAACATTGGGATACAGCAGGGACGCGAATCCTTCTCTATGACCAAAACTGATGACAGCTCTGTTAAGAAATAGCTCGGACATCAGTGGAAAGGGAGGCAAAATATGAGATGATTCCAAAATATTAATTCCTGGCCACTGGAAAAGCGATGGTTAATCCTGTGGATCAAAATAAACCAAGGTAAGAATCAGGTCGGGGGACAGGCTGAGCTTGGTTTGGACTTGCTGGAATTGAGGTAAGGGGGCTTTGTGTGGACACACAGCTGGGGGCAACAATAACTTGGTTATTTTAATTTTTATTTATTTTTATTTTTTGGAGACAGTCTCACTTTGTCATCCTTGGTAGAGTGCCAGGGTGTCATAGCCCAGAGCAACCTCAAACTCTTGGGCTCAGCTTCCCATGTAGCTGGGACTATAGGCACCTGCCACAATGCCCAGCTATTTTTTAGAGACGGGATCTTGATTTTGCTCAGGCTGGTCTCCGGAGCTCCGGCACTCTGCCTTCCATGGCCTCCCAGAGTGCTAAGATTATAGGCGTGAGCCATTGTGCCCAGCGGGAGGCCCGGTTATTCCTGCAAAACCTCATTTGGAGTCTCTGGACCTGGAAGGTTCTCATTCCTTCCATTCTTTCCTGAAACATGAGAAAGAAGTGGCCTATGGCTGCCCGGGGCCTCTTCTCCTCTAAGTTAACCAGGGAGAAAACGAGAAGGGTGTTTCTGTTCTCATGAGAACTCAGAGTGAGGAGATGGTGGCATAGATGGTACTTGAGCCAGACCAGGTTGATTTTCAGCCACTCCTATTTAGTTTCTACTCTGTCACCTCCAGGCACATGACAGCTCGTGTGTGATGTGGGAGGAAAGAGCATCAAACGCCCCCGGTGTCCTTTTCCAGAGCCACCTCTGTGGACCCTCATCACAGAAGCCGGGCTGAGCCCAGGAGCCACGTGGTGGGGTCTGAGACCTGGGGGCGACCACTTGCGTTTCGGGGCCAGCCAGGAACTTCACAGACAACGGGTTGAACTGAGCGCAGAGCTGCCTGAGTTTCAGTAAAAAGCCTACGGTTGAGACCTGGAATATAGTTCTGTCTCAGTCTCCTGTTCGGTTAATAGGCTTTGAGAACCAACTGAACTGGCAGGAAGGCGAATAGTTTTGCTCACATGGCTGACAGCTGTTCTCAATTACTAAATTAGGAGCACCAATGACTTTATCATGTAAAGGGCAGCCCGGGAAAAGAGATTTCTCTTTAAAGTGACCACAATAACTAAAATGTGGAGGGTACAATAAAGATATGCAACAATTTTTTTTTAATGATCAGAAAAATAAATGCAACCTTTCAGGGTGTTTTACAAGTGTAAGGATTTTGTCAGCTGATAGAGCTCTCCAGAGCTCGTGTCTAGAGTGCCAGGGAGTCGGTGTCGCTGAGCCTCCGCGTGAAGGGTCTAACCTAACCCTACCCTCGCCGTGCTCTCTTTAACCACTCACTGCCCACTGCGGTGGGGGCCCCATCATTGCTCATTTGACACCTGTTGGTTTGTGATGAGTGGTTTCCTTTGTCCCCCAGTTCCCTCTCTATGCCCCCAAAAGGTTTTCAGGTCATTAGGCAACCTCCAAAACTGACGATGAGCATTTTGCTAGTTCCACAAATATTCCTGTAAACTCGACCCCAGTGAAGCATAAAGTCAGCAGCTGGAGGCACGGCTGTCCTGCTGGTGGGCACACTCGGATCCAAGCTATCTCACCTGCGGAGCTGTCCCACCCATGTCCCTGGTCTTCTCCCCACTGGTTGTGAGGTTGTAGGGACCCGATGTAAACATTGCCATTCTGAAATTAGCTGCCCCAAAGGCCAGCAGTGAAAATAGTGAGAATAAGTTTCCTTCCAGAACCTGGAAAAGCCATTTTGTTTTGTCAGCCCAGGTGGGACTTGTCTATTGAGTGACTCTCTGCTCACCAGGTGATGTTTGCAAAGTGGAATGTTTAATCCCTTCACAGCTCTTTAACCTACAGGATGTGTAAGTCTTCTTGAAGAAAAAGCTAAGTACGCGAGAAGTTCCCAGGCTGAAACGTAAAGTGCTCACAGGCTACCTAAGGAAGGCGCTCTATCATAACTCATTTTTAAAAGTTAAATTTCTGTTTTTTTTTTTTTTGAGACAGTCTCAAGCTGTTGCCTTGGGGTAGAGTGCTGTGGTGTTATAGCTCACAGCAACCTGAAAGTCCTGAGTCCAAACCATTCTCTTGCCTCAGCCTCCCAAGTAGCTGGGACGACAGGTGTCCTCCACAATGCCCGGCCATTTTTTTTGTTACCGTTGTCATAGTTCTAGCTGGCCCAGGCGGGGCTCGAACCCGCCACCTTTGGTGTATGTGGCCAGCGCCCTACCCATTGAGCTCGGGGTGCCACCATGTTTTCAATTTCAGATTGATACAAGGGTGCAAATGATTAGGTTACGTTGTTTGCGTTTGTTAGATAAAGTCCAAGACCTAGTTGAGCCCAGGAAGTGGGCCAGGTGCCCTTTAGGTGATAGCACGCCAATCCCTCCACCTCCCCTCATAAAAGTTAAATTTTTGAATTCCCCCCTCCCCCGCAGCGTTATTCACTGGGAGTGTTCTGCTGGTCACTCTGGCTTGGCTCACTGTCCTTCCTGATACCCTCCCCGTGCGTCCAGCCTCTAAGCTATCTCTCCAGTCCACTGTCTTTTGACCTCTGCCTAAACACTTCTAGTTGTTTCCGAAGCATGCTAAGCAAAGTCTGTGTTTTGCGCCTGAGCAAGGTTTGGTACTGACTCAGGGCAGGAGCTCCTCCTGCTGGGTGTGTGTGTGTCTGAGTTATCTTTACCTTTAACCCCAGGTTCCAGGAGATCAGGAAAGACAGTGACTCCACCCTAATTAACGTCCTGTTTAGCACCTGTTACAGGGTCATTACTACACCGAAAGTCAGATGTATCTCTTCTCCAGCAGAATTTTGCTTTCCACAGGATACTGTATTTCTTCCAGCTTAATCTATATTTTAATGGCCTCTATATTGTCAGTGGAGACAGCAATTAGTTCTAATTTAGCGTTAATGCTGTGAACACGGAGGAAGAAGCTAACTGGCGTGGCGTGAGCTGGATTTCATGAACTCAAACTTCTCACCTTGCGCACAGCAGTGAGTGGTCCCGTTGTGAAGGCACCTTTTCATCTTCCAAGTTGAGCTGCTGTCTCTTAAAGCGCTTCTGGGAAAGTGGTCTGGAAACCTGTGTGCTTATCTGGTTAGCACTTTACTGTCTCCAGCTGCGGTTGTGAGGCATCCCAAGCAGGCTGAAGGAGGCCCAGGCAGGGCACCCTGGTCTCTTCTCAGCACTCTTAGTTCTGGCGGAATGGCTGCTCATTCGCTGTGGGTGCCGAATAGTTGCCCAAGGCTTCTGCCTGTCTGGCTGCGTTTGGTCCCTCTGCTAGTCCAGGCCCCAGAGTTCTTTCCCTCAGTTAACATCCTATTCCTTTGATCTGTTTATCCATATCATCTTATCATCTAAGGCTAAGCAATTGCTATTTCTTTAAAAATTCAGAAAAATTACATAATCTGAACTCAACTAACACATCCCCTCTTGGTCTTCCCATTCCCAGACCCCAGAAGTGACAAACTCACTCTTGTACTTTCTCTGTTCTAGTTCAAGGGCAGAAAAACTGTGTTTGAAAAAGATTTTTTAAAAGGACAGAAAGTAAAGAGCATCAGGTCAAGGGGTGCCTCTGACTTTCTTTTTTAAAGGAAGTCTGTCTCCTTACTACCCTGAGACACTGGCGCTACGCTTAGTCCAGAGTGGTTTTTAAAAGATGCAGCCGGTCAGTGACGTTGTGGCTCCCTGGCTGATGCTGTCCTGGACGAGCCTAGCAGAACTTTCTCTGGTTTACTCATCATGCGACCCAGCTCCCGGATGTGTGCGCAGACAGTCTTAATCCCTGGTTTGTGTCTGTGTGTCTGTTTGGTCGTGAGTTACCTTGCAGATGGCGTTCTGAGAAGCGTCACCGATGCCCGTGCACAGAGGGAAACAATGACGGGAGAATCTAAAGTGTCAGCTCCGCTCTGTGTTAGCGGCTGTCACTGTCACCGTGTGGGCAGGGCGGGAGTCATTGTCCAAGACCAGGTGTCTGGGGCACGGTGCCCCCTCCGGATCCTTTGTACCTCCGGAGATGGGACAGCCTGCGTTCCACTTGTGCCTATTAGTTTATTTGTAAACTGCAGGCCCAGAAGTAACATTATGTATAAAATTCAGATGAGACAATTGCCCGTTCATGCCGGGAGAGGGTTTTAAAGGAAGTCAGCTGACTTCCTGACTGGCTGAATGAAGTGTGAGTGTTAGTTTCTGCCCTGTTGGGAAACGGCATGTGAATAGAGGCCTTGTATAAGCAGGCTTTTATTTTTGTCAATGGTTGGAAATTTGGGGAAAAGAGAAGAGAGGTCTGTTTATTTTCGCATATCAAGATTCATTTCTGGGGCACAAAGGCAGAAACGGGCATCTCCATCCTTTGGTGGTCTCTGGCCCTGAGAAGCCGTCTCCTCTGCTCCCTTTCTGTCCAGAGTTGTTGAGTTGCCATAGCAATGTGGCTCCTCCCCCACACCCCTGCAAGAGTAGCTGGTTACAGATTTAGCAGCAAGTCAGGCCGAGATCAAAATCCAAATATAGGGCCCTGATCACAGAAAGTGGGAGGACTGAGGCCGAGACGGCTCGCTGCCCCACTCGGGCTTGTGAAGTGACAGGCACTCTGCCCGGGGGGTCTGGGGGTGCTGCCCTGAAACCATGCCAGCCGCGTGAGCTCTGCCACACCGCACGCGGGGTGCACCAGGACGGGGCTGGCTGAGTGCACGATTGAAGAACATTTCACACAGCAGCGTAACCCTGTATCCAGTGAAAATTGCTGGTACCCTGCTGGGCAGGCAGCTATGGGGACAGGCACTGAGCAGATGCTGCAAAATTAACGGAGCTCTGTCCCCAAGAAGACTTCCCAGGGAGGTCTGGGATGCGCTAGATGGTGAGAAACATTTCATTTCTGCAAGATGCAAAAAGTTCTGAAGATGGATGGTGTTTGAGCACTGTGCACCAGGCATTGTAACCACTTCATAGCTTGCTTAACCCTCCTAACTACTCTTTGAGTTAGGTGCTGTTATTCTACAGATAAAGAAACTGAGGCATGGAGATGTTAATGAACTTCCTCAGCATTAGTTTGTGAGTGGCAGAGCTGGGATTTGAACCTCTGCAGTGTGGCTCCTGAGCCCAGGCTCTTCATACTCACAGAGTGTTCAAGGGAACTTAAGTGCAGTTTTTGTTTTTTTTTTTTTAAATGCAGATATCATTCATTATAGGCTGAATGGTGTCCCTAAATATGTCAAAGTCCTAACCCCCAGGAGATATGAACGTGACCTTATTTGGAAACAGGGTCTTGGCAGATGTAGACAAGTTAAGATGAGGTCCCTGGGGTGGCCCCAACCCAACCTAGTTAGTGACCTCATTAGAGGACACATCACGTGAAGAGAGACGTGTGGGGAGAATGGCAGGGACGGCAGGCAGAGGCTGCGGCCACGCACCTGCCAGCCACAGAGGGGTCCCCAGCCACCCCCAGGGTGGAGAAGGAGGCCGGCGGGGCTCCTTGGTGTCGCAGAGGGAGTGCACCTGCTGACACTGGCTTTGCTTCCAGAATTGTCAGACAATAAATTTCAGTTGTTCTAAGTCACCCAGTTTGTGGTATCTTGTTACAGCCCCTAGGAAACTGATACACCTGAGCTTATTGTACCCGGTTCAGTCAAAACCTAAGTTTAAAGACGTAGGCTGGCCTCAGTGGCTCCTGCCTGTGATCCCAAGTTGGGAGGATCGCTTGAGCTCACGAGTTTCAGACCAGCCTGAGCAAGAGTAGTGGTCTTGGCCGGGCGTGGTGGCTCACACCTGTAGTCCTAGCTCTGTGGGAGGCCGAGGCGGGTGGATTGCCTAAGCTCAGAGGTTCGGGACCAGTATGAGCCAGAGTGAGCCAGCGTGAGACTCCGTCTCTACCAAAAAGAAAAAGCCAGGTGTTGTGGCGGGTGCCTGTAGTCTCAGCTACTTGGGAGGCAAAGGGCAAGAGAATTGCTAAAGGAAGAAAAGAAAATAATAATAATAATAAAGATTCAAACTAAGATGAGTGAAAGCCAGTTGAAATTGAAAGCAAAATTAAAAAAAGAAAAAAAGAGTGGTGGTCTTGCTAAAGATTTCATTGAGACCAGCTTCTCAAGGAAGCTGACTTCCCCAGGCCCCTCCTGTACGTGGAATCACACAGCATTTGTCTTTCTGTCCAGCTTGTTTACTCAGCATGATGCCTTCAAGCTTTATCCAGATCATAGCATGTATCAGGACCTCCTTTTGGAGGTTGAGTAATATTTCGCTGAGCGTATACACCACATTTTATTTACTCATTTATCCATCAGCAGACACTTGGGTCACTCCCACCCTTTGGCCCTTCCAAATAATGCTGCTCTGAGCACGGGTGTACAAATACCTCTGCGAGAACCTGCTTTCGTTTCTTCTGGGTAGGACCCAAAACTGGAAGTGCTGGATCATATGGTGATTCTATTTTAATATTTTGAGGAACTGCTGCACTGTGTTCTGCAGCAGCTGGGCCATTTTACATTCCCACCAGCAATGCATGAGGGTGGCAGTTGCTCCACACCCTTGCCAGCCCTTATTATTTGCTGGTTTGTTTGGATTGCTACTAGTAGCCCTCCTGATGGATACGAGTGATACCGCACGTGGTTATGATTTGCTTTCCCTAACAATGAGCAAGGAGAACACCTTTTGGGGGGCTTGTCAGTCACAGGCACATCTTCCGAGAAATGTTTATTAGGTCCTTTGCAGTTTCTTAACTTGTGTTGCCTTCTGTTGTTGCATTGTGGAAGCTCTTTTTTTTTTTTTTTTGAGACAGAGTCTCACTTTATTGCCCTCTGTAGAGTGCCGTGGAGTCACAGCTCACAACAACCTCCACCTCCTGGACTTAGGCGATTCTCCTGCCTCAGCCTCCCGAATAGCTGGGACCACAACGTCTGGCTTGGAAGCTCTTTTTATATTCTGGGTACTGACCTTACCAGAGACATGTCTGTGTCTTTAGCTTGTCTTTTTTTTTTATTTTGAGACAGAGCCTCAAGCTGTCACCCTAGGTAGAGTGCCGTGGTATCACAGCTCACAGCAACCTCTAATTCCTGGGCTCAAGCGAGTCTCCTGTCTCCGCCTCCCAAGTAGCTGGGACTAAAGGCACCCGCCACAACGCCAGGCCATTTTTTGGTTGCAGCCGTCATTGTTGTTTGGCGGGCCCGGGCTGGATTCGAACCTGCCAGCTTAGGTGTACGTGGCTGGCGCCTTAGCCCGTTGAGACACAGGCGCCGAGCCATTGTCTTTTTTCTTTTTGAGACAGCGCCTCACTCTATCCCCCTGGGTCGAGTGCTACAGCATCAT
>CAUYRH010100883.1:0-25170 GCA_963574655.1 Perodicticus potto
AGACGGGGAAAGACCGGGAGAGGAACGGAGAGAGCTTCTCTCTCCCCACTTGAAATTTCACCCACTACCAGGAGCTTTGGTGTTTTCTGTATTCTTTTCTGTAAATCAATTCTGTCTTATCACGGACGGGGGGGGGGGGGGGAAATAATGTAATGAAGAATAATAAAATACATGTATTTAAAAAAAAAAAAGAAGGAACCAGTGAATCCTTCAAATCAATGTAGAATCCCAGAGGCTTATGGCTGCTTAAGTAAATCTGGAAAGAAGAGACACAAAATAACTAAAGAGAGGAGAAATCTAAAGTTTTTCTTAGTGGTAATAGTTTAGAGACTTAAAATTATTCATGTCACTACTGGATGTTAATGGTTTTCTTTAAGTTTAAATGGAAAAGTCTGCTTCAGTGCTCTCCCTTCAGTTTAAATTTTTTTTTTTTTTTTTTGTAGAGACAGAGTGAGTCTCACTTTATCGCCCTCCGTAGAGTGCCACAGCTCACAGCAACCTCCAACTCCTGGGCTTAGGCGATTCTCTTGCCTCAGCCTCCCAAGTAGCTGGAACTACAGGCGCCCGCCACAATGCCTGGCTATTTTTTCATTGCAGTTCGGCGGAGGCTGGGTTTGAACCTGCCACCCTCGATACATGAGACTGGCGCCCTACCCACTGAGCCACAGGCACTGCCCACCTTCAGGTTAAATTTTCCAGGCATGCTAGGGAAATTTCTCCATTGATATTCAGTGTGTAGGTGATATATTCATAACATGTCAGGACTTTACAACAGGAAATAATGTAAAATGGGATTTTTTAAATATCTAATTTGTATCTGGGACTGAAATCTTTCATGGGTACAGTAAGCATCTTCTTACCTAATTATTGGCCATTTCTGGTATTCAGATAACCCCCAAGAAATTGTAATGATTGGGTTAGTAAACTATACTGAGACGGCTGCATGGCATGAGCCACAGAACACAGCGCTTAGATCTGCTATTTCTTCTTTGGTAAATGGTTAAAAACTTGTCAGTTGCTTCTCTGTGAGGCAGAAAGAGAAAAGAATCCCAGGAGTGCTGACTTTGTAATCCCCTCCCACTCCCCTCAAAAGTCCTGGATTTTTCATTTAGGTTGCCATCTTAGAGCATAAAACTAATTTGAAGGCCCTGTGGCAAATTCCTAAGTAACAGTTCATTATAAAATAACTCTCAGGATGTTTCTGTTTCTTGGAGACTAATACTTGATGCATCCAGTTTGGAAATTAAGTCTAGGAATGAAGCCCTCAGCAAAAAGTTATTGGCTGGGGGCAGTGCCTGTGGCTCAAAGGAGTAGGGCGCCAGCCCCATATGGTGGTGCATTCAAACCCAGCCCCGGCCAAAAACTGCAAAAAAAAAAAAAACAAAAGGTTTTGGCTAGTTGGTGATAGACAGACTTAGGTAATTTCTCCAAAAACTTTCTTCATTCACACAACAGGCACATCTTCCTTTCCCTGTACTTGTCCTTTCTGTCCCTCTGGACTCCCACCAAACCTGTCTGTTATTAGACTGTGCCTCTAACCAACCTCTCATGTATCTGTGACCTCCTTCCATCCTGCTAGATGATGAGTGGGCAAATCTGGGCTTGCCTCTTTTCCCGAGGCCTCTCTCCTGAATAGCTGAGTCATCCCTATTACAAAGTTCTTTGCTTTATTTATTCACCCCACTCTCATGCTTTTCAAAACTCTTTTCCCACTTTCTTCTGAGACCCATCTTACTCCTGCCCTAACACTCACCATTTACCTGTTTTCATACCTCTTGAGGTATATGGCAAAAGCTTTAAAAATTTACATACATACTACAAAATACCAAAGATTAAGAAGCTCCGTAATAAAAATGTAGATAAGAAAAGCTTTCACTCTACCTGTAATTACCGTCAGCCATGGAGTGGGCCCTATGAGTCACTAGATATAGGAACAGAGTGTTTAATGTGGATGGTTGAATGAGCCTGAAACGCCTCAGTTCCACTGTATGATGTTCTAAAGGGTCGAGCACTGAGAGATAAGGGCGAGTCTGCACACTGGTGGGAAGAGAAGTTGAGTTTCCCCTTTTTTACAAAACGATTACTGCAATTCTTCCCAGTGTAGTTTGCACAGCAATTTTGAGTCATTTTAGATAAAAAGGGAAAGAAGTGGTTTTTCCAGCCCACCTGCTAAGATATTAACTGTCCTTTTCTTCCTAGGTACTTGGAAGTTCTGGTAAAACATACATATGTTTGGCTTCTTGTCATTATTGTTCATGTCCTGCATTTGCCTTCTCAGTGCTACGGAAGAGTGACAGTCTACTGGTGAGGATGGGGAAATCTCTTCCTCAATTGGGAGAGAAATTGCTAGCCCTTACTTTGTGGTATAGGAGTTGTACAAAATGGAATTTTTCCTGTATATTGAAACAAGTAGTAATTTATTGTCCTTGGCTTCAGTTAGGCATCTCTTTTGAGTATACAGTCATGTCTTTTGGGTTTAGCCTCCCAAAATACAATGTCATTTTAAGAACTACACCAGTTTCCTGCTTTTTTATTTAAAAGGTTGTGGGTACAGCTTTGAGTAGTACAACAGGATAGTCCTAGAAGTTGACACTGGGGAATTAGGTGGCCCAATACAAATAGGAACTAAATTGGTTATTAGCAACTTTGTATATCCCTGCTTCTAGCCATGAGATGTGTCTTCCCCCTACAGTAAGAGAGCCTGGCACTACACTTGACTGTTATGTAGGGCAGGAGTGTCTTTGTCCCTTTAAGCTTTTGTTGGTTTCATCAGTATCCAGAGCATCAAGCAGAAACAGAACATGCTCACCTACACCTTAGTCCAGAGGGAAAGGCACTGTCCTCCTGAGACCAAGGAGCTATGTTTTAAGTCTTATCAAAGAAGAAAATAATGGCCTCCACTCCATTCTTCCCCTTTCTTTCATGCTGTTAACTTCTTAAATATCTTAGGACCTTAGGTGGCAAGTTGAGTATCCCATTGTATAAGAAGGATTCATACATTCTAACCTTATTTCACCTGTCAAACGATAGGATTCGACCAGGGCCCCTTCAAGATCTAAAGCTGTATTCAGTGACATCTGATCCAATAGTTATCTCCCCAGAGGTGTATACAGGCCAATATATGTGAGAGTTTTGCCACCACTCCTCCCTGCCCCTTAGCCCAGAAGAACATGTATAAAATACAGTAGTTAAAGGAATAGACTATAGACCCTGAGCACTTGGTTGTAATATCTGTTCTGGTAGGGTAGATGTCAGATTTAAAGAGGCAATATATGAGAAGCACTTAGGAACATGTGTCTCAAGGAATGTTAGTCATTGCAGTGAAAGGTCTCTGAAAGCAAAGGAGAAACATAACTTAGGACTAAAATGAGAAGCCTGTCTTGGTTTTTACCATGGCTTATAGACCCTGTGCCCACTAGGTCTAAACTATTTCCCATAGCAGCAGACAAAATAAGTCTGTCTTTGTCCTCTCTGACTTCTAGAGATAATATACCTCGTTCATCAACTTTATCAGCAGTACTAAGACAGTAAGGTAAAGACCCCATGGTCTGTACTCTAGTCCTTTCCTGTTAAACTTGGTGATAATGAGAAGCCTTGAGGTCTTGGTTAGACTGCTCAGTCCTGGCCCTGCCTGTCTCTAACAGGATTGTGTGCTTTCTATTCCAGTGCAAGCATCTCTTGGCAGTTTATCTTAGTCAGGTTACAAAGACCTGTCAGCAGCTAAGTGTCTCTGACAAGCAATTGACTGACATATTATTGACAGAGAAGAGACAAGAAACATAAAAGGTACAGACTGAGCATCATTATTTTTCAAGTCGAAGTCCCATCAAGAAATACAGTGTGTCATGGCCCACATGGAGGAGAGGTGAAATGGATCTTCGGAGACTCCTTATTACTGTCCTTTTTTCCTTCCTGGATTTAGGAGGGGCTGTGGGTTGTGGAAGGGGTATATATGTTTAGAAGCCCAGCACAATCTTCTCACAAAAAGCCTGAACCAGCCTCTGGGCCCCTTGAGTAAAAAATGTCCCCAGATGGAATCAGCATTTTAGAATCAAATAAAGCCTAACATCTTATTATGTCTACAATTATTTAGTTTCTTAATTCTTACTAAGATCACTGAATTACTAGTGATTCTTGAAAGGCTAGAATGATAGGCCAAACTTAGTAAGATGAAGTTTAAATGAATAGGTATTAGTTACTTTCCTTGGGTCCAGAAAACTATTCAGCAGCAATAAAAGATCATAACAGAGATGTGGCCAAACAGCAGCAACCCAGAAAAAGGGAAGCGCTGGTCTTGTTCTGCATGCATTTCTCAGCTTTATAACAGAACAATTGAAGGAAAAGACTACAAATCACGTCCTGGAAGAAAATTACAGTTATTACTAGGGATTTTCAGGCTTAAGAAGAAAAGAGCAAGAGGCCTATAAGACGGGAGAGGTATGAGGCTCAGTTGGACTCAAAGAGAGTAAATGAGCAATGATAGATGAAGATGAAAATCAGATTTCACACAGGGCAAGAATTTCTTAATAGATAGAGCTGTCCACAGCCAGAAGTGGATCCAAGAAATCCAGGACTTCTCTGTCTCTACAAACCTGCACTATCCTTCAGGGATACTGCAGAAGGAACTGAAGCAGTGGACAAAGAGAGAAACTAGAATAACCCAAGAAACCCCTACCCTTCCGCCTCCCAAAACACAAAGTGCTAGTGAATGAATACTAGGTGAAAAACCCACAGATAGTTGCAGTATGTGTTCTCTGGTCAGTAGTGCCTTTTGTTAGGCCAAGGTGTAACAAATTCCATCAAGACTTTCATGCTACTTGGGAAAATCTGAGTGATTATAACTTTTTTTTTTCAAGCAGCCTTCAGAGTAAAGTATAGAAGGTAGAAGCAGCTCTGTATAACAACCCAATATAGCGCCCCTTGTCTTTTTAAGAGTTTTATTTTTATTTCACTTAAGATACATCCAGAGTTACATAATTTTACTTACTAAGATCTAATACTTTGGGTTCCAAGAACTTGGCCAAACTTCAACTTGGGAGAGAAGCAAAATTTACTGTCTAGCTCTAGAAGGGAGAATTTGGGAAAGGAGGGATCCCATTTCACTAGTCTCTTCCTCTAGAATAGTTTTCTGTATACGATAAAGAATGGAGCTTAAAATTGTTATGTGATGAAAGTTCTACTTGAGAACTTACAAAAATGTCGTTTCCTTACATTAATATAGCAGTTTCTTGATTGAAGAATTATAGTTTAATTTTCCAGGTTGCCTTCTTAGGAACAGGTATACATGTGTAGCACAGCCAACTTTCATTTTTCTATTGCCTCTAAGTTTTAAAATTTGCGTAATAGTTCACAGCATTTCACAGTAAAATAGTTTGACAATTTCTGCCATGAACAAGGCAGACTTTTAAAAACAATAGTCTTTTAAAATCCATTCAAGTTGTCGGCATCATCCACATAGTAAGAGCAGCCAAATAGATCATAAATACATCTGTCAACCCTGAAAGCCAACTAATAACACATACTTACTAGCTAGATAAGTGGAAACTGCAGGGAAGTGCTCAGAAGAGGCAGCCCACATGCTTGTGAGGTGTAGCCGTCCATCACAATGAGAATCAGTCTTGTCCGGGTTCTTTGTTATTGTTAAACTGATGCCTGCTTCTGGAAGAGGCCAGAGCCTCAGTCATAGGCCCACGTCGAGAGCAGGCTGTACCCCTACCTGTCCATTCCCACTCTTGACATCTGTCTGGCAGAGAACATACCTGAAGATGATTTTGTGGAAAGTATAGCGGAAGTCTCGATTCCGGTAAGCATAGACGATGGGATTAACAACTGAATTGGCATGTGACAGTAGAATAGCCATATTCATTGCCCACTTGGGCTTATTTTTAGCCCAAGCTGGCTGAAAAAGAGTGACACAATTGATGGCATGTACTGGTAGCCAGCACAGAGCAAAAATCCCCACTATCAGGGCCAGTGACTTGGCTGCGTGGATCTCCCGCTGGAGGGTGGTCCTCGAGTGGTACATCAGTTCACTGCGCTGAAGTTGTCTGCAGGCCACCAAGAAGATCTTGATGTAGATCACCAGCATTATGAGCAGTGGGGGCAGGACACACCCAAAGAAATTGAAATACACCATGTAGCTCATGGGGACTACATTCTCAAAGAGGCACTTAACAGGGCAACAGCTTTCATTGATAGTTCCATCCCAAGGTTCTGTGCAGTTGTTGGTGGCAGTGTCTTTACTGTTCCACCCCAGGAATGGAGTCAGTCCAATGGCAAATGCAAGGACCCAGAGAACAGCAATGACCCCTCTTGCTCGGGTCCCAGTGACCAAACTTTTATACCTGTTCAAAAGAACATCATTTGTTATGGTCAGTTTAAAGTTCTCTGCAACCAAAGTTGAGACCCCACCTTGGCTTTTGTCCCATGACCCTTCAGCCCTAACAAGTTCTGAAGTTCACCCTCCAGGACACGGTTGCCTTTACATTTCAACACTAAAGGCATATAAAGAAGTATGTATGGCTTTGCTCTAACAAGCTCAGTAAGATTTTCATTCTTGACTTAGCAACTCATTTCTTTTTTTCTTTTTTTCTTTTTTATTTTTTGAGACAGAGCCTCAAGCTGTCACCCTGGATAGAGTGCTGTGGCATCACAGCTCACAGCAACCTCCAATTCCTGGGCCCAAGCAAATCTTCTGCCCCCACCTCCCAAGGAGCTGGGACTACAGGTGCCCGCCACAACGCCCAGCCATTTTTTGGTTGCAGCCATCATTGTTGTTTGGCGAGCCCGGGCTGGATTCGAACCCACCAGCTCAGGTGTACGTGGCTGGCGCCTTAGCCCGTTGAGCCACAGGCGCCGAGCCAGCAACTCATTTCTGTTTAGTGACAAATGATAGTCAATGAGAAGAGATAGAGAAGCCTTAAAAGAGCATAGAAAGTCCTCACTGAACATTGATGTGTTCTTAGAAACTGTGACCTTAGGCTAAACAACTTACTGTTGGAACTTATGTTTAAATCAACTGTGGTAAATTGCTTTTATTAGAAATTCTATCACTTCATTTAAGATGCAGTTTCCAAGAACATATCAATGATAAGTGAGGACATACTGTGCTTTCCAGTACTAGGTACTGATCTTTGAATCTAGGTCTTCTATAATGCACTCTTCTAGGTGATTGAGATAAACCAATGAACAGAACACAATGTTCCCTGCTAAAATTTAGCAGGGGGAAACATAATAAACAGCAAACATAAGTTAGTAAATAGTATGGAGAGACATGTGGTATGAAAAATGAAATGGCTAGGCCCCCATAGCACAGTGGTTACGGCACCGGCCACATGCACCTAGGGTAGCGGGTTCAAACCCACCCCAGGCCTGCTAAAACAACAATGACGACTGCAATAACAACAAAAAAGCTGGGCGTTGTGGTGGGCGCCTGTAGCCCCAGCTACTTGGGAGGTGGAGGCAAGATAATCACTTAGGCCCAAGATTTTGAGGTTGCTGTGAACTGAGACACCATGTCACTCTACCGAGGGCAAGATAACAAGATTCAGTCTCAAAAAAAGAAAGAAAAATGAAAAGGCAGAGTAAGGAAGATCAGAACTGGCAGAACTACAGTTTTATGGTGAAGGGAGGCTTCGTTGACAAGGTGACTTTGAACAAAGGCTTGAGGAAGTAAGCAGTGGAGCCCTCCTAAAGTCGGGAAGCACTGCCTGTGGCTCTAAGCAAGAATCTCTGGTCTCTCACAAATAACACAAGAGGTTTGCCTTGGACTGTGGACAGAATCCTTTCAGATTACCTCTGTAAACTGCTGAAGAACAAGAGTTCTGACAGTGTCCTCTCTATAGAGAAATACTATCAACAGAGTTGATAAAAATTAGTAAATACCAATTAGTCATTTTTTAAGCCATTAAGTCTTATTAAAAAATCACTAGAATCCACATTATACCTCATAGACATTTGGTTTATCAGTCTATACATGGTTTACACCAAAGGTATTAACTTTGTTATTAATTTCTGGCCCATAATATGGATGTGGTATATAAAGGGATGTATTCAGTGTAACATGTTAAAAAAAAATGGGATAAAATCTTTCTGTAATCTCTTAGGGGGAAACTGGGAAATAATTTGATTCACCTTACCTTAATACTTGTCTGTGAAAAGTATCTGATTTCCTTTGCCTGCAGGATAAAGTTACCACTTCTCAGCATGACTCAACCCGCCAAGCCCCACATACCCATTGCCTGCCATTTCTGACCCCTTTGAACAAGGGGCTCCCTTCTGGCTCACGGTATCCTCAACATCAGACAAACACCATTTTTCTTTCAAAGGTTATCTCCTTTCTTGGTTACTTCTTAGAAGTGGCCATTCTCACCCTCTGGCCTCATAGACACACTTGTCATAGAGCCTATTTATTTGTTAAATGTGGTTTCCCTCAACTCGAATGTCAACTTCTTAAGGACAAGGACCTTGATCCTGGACCCAGGACCTAGCACAGTACCTGGGACACAGTAGTTCTTAATAACATGAGTCATAATAAAAGTTTTGAGATACACAACAATCAAGAAATGTAAACTCCGTGCAGACAGAAACACCTACTAGCACCAGTAAGCTGAACAAGTTGAAACTTGCATAGGTGAATCAGAAAGGATGCTGTCAGCCGGTAAGAAACAGCTTCCTTCCAAGAAGCAAGTGAAATGATGGACCATGACACAATCTATCTCAAAACTTTCATAGTGACTTACATAATATGGCTATTCTGAATATATTCCCCATTTGTCATCTGACTTATCAAATAGCTTTAAAACAAGATTCTGCTTCCTAGAATACCTGATGCTATAACCTGACTGGACAAAAAAACAAGTAGCCTGCTGAGGAAGTTAACTAAGGTCCTGCCCCATAATTTATAGCAATAATCCAATCTTTCCCACTCCCTATTAGGGTACCTCTTAGCAACAGGTAGCTCAATTAGTACCGATGACCTTCTGGGCTCAGTTGCACACTAAATTTTTCTTGGCCAGTGAATCTGTCTGTTTCCAAACCCTTTCTGTGTCCCTCATTCAGGAATGTAAAACCTTCCTTAAAAACTCTTATTCCTTGCCATTGCTTCACCAGAGATAAGAATAACACAACTAGTCCCTGCAGGATAACAATGAAGCCTCCTAAAGTCCGAGAACTTAGAATCCCAAAATTTCAGGTTCATGAGGCAGCTTCGACAGCCTGCCCTTTTCTGACCAGATTACAAGTCAGCCATGGAGGATGAATTTATATTTGGAGTTAGCACATCATGGTACTTTTATTGGTGACTGGGTTTTGAGTGAGGTTCTGGCCAATGAGACATAAAAGGATATCTGCTGGAGGTCCTCCAGGAAAGATTCTACTTCATAAAAAGAGCTCTCCTTCTGTGAGGAGAGCTGTGCCCCAAGCCTACACCGTACTGCTTGATTTTCAATGCACATGTGGGTGACGAGAGCTATAGCAGCACTCTTGTGACGACGAGGAACAAGCCTCGATGAAACCAATGGTAAAGCAGAAGGAGGAAAACAGCCCAGGTCCTTAATGATGAACCATCATGGCTCCATGTTCTTTTTTTGGGAGATAATGCCTTAATTGCTCATAGCTCTCTTATGTACTCTGTTACCTGCAGCCAAAAGTATACAAATTGGAGGGGACTTTTATCTTCTCTAGTCCAATCTCATTTCAAATAAGGAAACAGATGCAAAGTCATAGAATAACAAAGCCAATATATGAACCAAAGACCACAAACTAAGTCAGGCCTCACAGGCCTGTGTCCTTGCTCTACATCAGGCTGCCTCTTAATTTACTTTAAAAATATATATATATTAGATTTAGAGTACC
Source organism: Perodicticus potto (assembly GCA_963574655.1). Taxonomy (NCBI): domain Eukaryota; kingdom Metazoa; phylum Chordata; class Mammalia; order Primates; family Lorisidae; genus Perodicticus; species Perodicticus potto. The sequence continues at coordinate 9,856 of CAUYRH010100883.1, forward strand.
CCGAATACAGAGGACTTATTCCCACTAGAGTTCAAAACAACTGGAATCCACCCACATTGAACTTCTCATAACTGAAAAAGTTTATGGCAAATTGTCTTGGATAAGGAAATGCAGCTGATTCTATCAGCTTTCTCTGATAGCTGGTTATAGCTTTCTCTGTGAACCCCCATCACCTCCTCATTATTTCACTCAAAGAGTTCTTCCTTTGTACCGTGTGTTCTACGAGGCACTAGAAACGTAATCACTGCCCTCATGGAACATAACCTAATAGAAAAGACAGAAAATAAACATATAAATGTGTAAATACCAGTTGGGGTAAGTTCAGTAGTACCAAAATGAATAAGATGCAGTGACAAGAGATAAACAGGAAGACCTTGGATACAGGATGTCTCTTAGGCAAAACTAGAGGTTAAGGAGTGAAAAACTTGAAGATTAGAACTTTCCAAGCAGAGAGAACAGCAAGTGCTAAAGCTTTTAAACAAGAAAGAATGTTAGGCTCAGCATCTGAGGCTCAGTTAGGGCGTCGGCCACATGCACTGGGGCTGGCGGGTTCAAGCCCAGCCCAGGCCTGCTAAACAACAACAAATAGCCGGGCATTGTGGTAGGCACCTGCAGTCCCATCTACTTGGGAGGCTGAGGCAAGAGAATCACTTAAGCGCAAGAGTTTGAGGTTGTTGTGAGCTGTGATGCCACAGCTCTCTACTGAGGGCAACACAGTAGGACTCTGTCTCAAAAAAAAAAAAAAAAAGAATGTTAGTTCCCTAAAGAAGCAAAAGGAAATACTGAACCCACGAGGAGGCAGGGGCCAGTTCATAGGCCACAGGGAGCAACTGAAGGCTTTTAAGCAGGGTAATGACTGATTTATGTTGTATAAAGCTCTCCTGGCTACGGTTTGGAAGCTGAATTTTAAGGTGGAAGAGAAGCAGCAAGATCAATTAAGAAAGTGTTTAAGTAGTTGATTTGAGAGGAAATGCTAACTTGACCAGGGTAACAGCAATGGTGATGCAAGTGAATGTGCACTTTGGTGATGGGGTTCACAGAGAAAGCTATAACCTACCAGCTGCTTCTCTGCTAGAATCAGCTGCATTTCCTTATCCAAGACAATCTGCCGTAACATTTTTCAGTTACGAGAAGTTCACCTGTGGGGGGATTCCTAATTGTTTTTCATCTGGTTCTCCAAAACACTTTAAAGACAGACTGGATACAGGAAGATAAAAGAATCAAGGATGATTCCTTAGGGGTTTTACGCCCAAGTATTAGCATTCACCAAAAGGGGATTAAGGGCCTGCAAGGGGATTAAAATCAAGAGAATGGTAGATATTAGCATACTGGTGAAAATAATCAGTAGACAGAAGATTCAGGGGGAAAGGACAGAATCTGAGCAAGTTGGCCAATGTAGGATCCAGAGCATGTGTGGAGAAGTAGGAGAGGGCAATGCAGGGAGGGTGACAGTTGGGTGATGGGAAGATAGGAGAAGCATCTGCTTTGAGAACTGCTATTCAGAGAAATATGAAGAAGGTCACAGCTGAGGGAGAGGAGGAACCACACAGCCAAACACCAAGTTCTGGAGCAAAATGTCTGCAGAAACCTTCTGAACACACGAGTGGCATAGTTACCAGCACCTAAGCACCTGCTCTTTGGGTGATACTGCTCTGTACCTTACACATCTCATCAGACCATGCCTCATGAAGTGAGAGCTGCTGTCTTCCGTTTATACATGTGGGAGCTGAGGCTCAGCAAGCTTAAATGGTATGTCACTGCCACTAACCTGCAGTCAGGACACAAACCCCAAATCAATCTGATTTTGCTTTTGCCCGGTGTGGTCATTTTCTTGCTTAAGGAACCTATTGCTCTTCAGCTCTTACCTCACAAATCCCAGCTGCCCCCTCTGCCTGGTCACCCAGCCATGGATCAAATGTTTTGACTTTTTTCCCCCAGACACGTCTGTCCTTGCCAGGGTAGCTTCTTGGTTCCAGGGAGCCCCTGCTCTGAAGGCAGCCAGATGGGAATTGGAGACTTGAAGGACGGGGCCTCTGTTACCTTCTTTTTTTTTTTTTTTTTTTTTGAGACAGAGCCTCAAGCTATCACCCTGGATAGAGTGCTGTGGCATCACAGCTCACAGCAACGTCCAATTCCTGGGCTCAAGCGAGTCTTTTGCCTCCGCCTCCCAAGCAGCTGGGACTACAGGCGCCCGCCACAACGCCCGGCCATTTTTTGTTTGCTGCTGTCGTCGTTTGGCGGGCCGGGCTGGATTCAAACCTCCCAGCTCAGGTGTACGTGGCTGGTGCCTTAGCCCATTGAGCCACAGGTGCCGAGTCTCTGTTACCTTCTTAGAAGGTGGTTCTCAAAGGCAACAAAAAGACATGATTTTTTTTAGTCTCTTGGAGGATATAACCAGACTCTTTGGGCACAACCTCTACTGGGAGCATGTTTGGTCTGTATGATATTGTGATGAATATATACAGTAATCCCTCGGTACTGGGGTGCATTGGGGGTTGGTTCTAGGACCCTCTTATATACCAAAGATCATCGCATACTCAAGTCCTGCAGTCAGCCCTCTGTATGGGTTCGTTTTACATCCTTAGAATGCTTGCTGTATTTCTGATTTGCGTTTGGTTGAGAAAAATCCATGTTTAAGCAGATCCATGCTGTTCAAACCTGTTATTCAAGGGTCAGCTATATTGATTTTTATCCATGGTACCTGGGTCCTAAGCCCTTGTTATCTCTCCCCAAGGTAGGCCATCAAATCCAAAAATATACTCTAATTTTCTCCGCCTTTTTTTTCTTTTTTTTGAGACACAGTCTCCCTATGTCACCCTGGGTAGAATGCCATAGTGTCACAGCTCACAGCAACCTCAAACTCTTGGGCTCAAGCGATTCTCTTGCCTCAGCCTCCCAGGTAGCTGGGACTACAGGCACCTGCCACAACGTCTGGATATTTTTTTGTTGCAGTTGTGGTTTAGCTGGCCAGGGCTGGGTTCGAACCTGTCAGCTTCACTGTATGTGGCTGGTGCCGTAACTATGGGCGCCAACCCTTCTCCACCTTTCTGACTTGGAATTGGCCATAAAGAAATTTTCTAGCCTACTTTGTCTGATTTTAGTTCATAAGACTCTATTTCAGAAGAGGTTCTGCCCCATACCTGGAAAGAAGGAATATTGCACAGAAAGGCCAAGAAAAGTCTGAATAGACAGGCCCTGCTCCGTTTCCCCACTCAGCCTGCTAGTAGTAGAGCATGCCCCCTTGTCTAATCACATGGTTGTCATGCTTCAGTCATGCCTATCCAATGATGTCTCCACAAAAGACCCCAGAGGACAGGGTCCAGAGAGCTTTGGGACAGGCCCCTGGAGGGTGGCACACCTAGGAAAGACATGCAAGTTCCACGTCCCTTCCCCTACCTTGCCATATGCATCTCTTCATCTGTGCCCTTTGTAATATCCTTTATAATAATCAGGAAAACTTAGGCTAGTCCCTGAATTCTGTGAGCTATTCTAGCAAGTTAATCAAACCCAAGGAAAAGAGGTTATGGGATCCCCAATTTCTAGCCAGTCAGAAGCACAGGTAAAACAACTTGGGGTTTGCAGTTGGCATCAAGTGGGGAGCAGTCTTGTCCATGTAGATAACGTGAGCAATGAATTGGAGGACACCCAGCTGGTGTCCACTGCAGAACTGGTTCCTTGCTTGCGTGCTCACAAATTTCACAGAACTCTGTGTTGATTGTTGTGGTGTGAGAGCAGAGGAAAAACAGAAAACAGTTTGGTTTGGGGCGGGGGGCTCTGAGGCTCCCAGGACGGAAGCACTTCAGTGCTGGAGCTCCAGGTCTGTAACTGCAGAGCAGCTGGCCTCCATGAGACACACAGCCGAACAAAGCACAGGTGGGGGACAGTCAGGGACGCAATAGAAAGCAGGCAAGTGTCCCTGCCCTGAGTAGGACACTGGAAGGGATAACCGCGGGTGACCTGCGATGTTCTGTCATTGCCCACTTCCAGTTGTGCTGCGTCCTCACCCTGAATGCCTGTCCTGTTCCCCTCCCCAGACCCCCCTTGCTACAGACTCCACAACTCACTCCCTGAGCACCAGGGGCTCTCAGAACATCACATCACATCTATATCCACCTCCCCAAAACTCCTGAAAATGACAGGCCGTGTCCTTCAGTTTGTTGGACCCTGTGTCAGTCACTGCTGTGCTGCAGAGGGTCTTGAGAACTGCAGTGAGGCCCGGGAAGCAGGATAGCTGCCCCCAGCGTAGGAGGGTACATAGCAGGCAACTGAGAGGTGGATACGGGGAACACAGGCGGCTTTATTATTCCAAACAAGGCGGAAACAATTCCAGCCTTTGCGGACACAAAAGGGGTGTTCTGGGAAAGTCTACACTCTGGGAAATGGCTGTGTCCCACCACTGTGTGTGGAGCTGTGCTCTGAACCACCCATTCTCCTTATAAGGAGCTCATTAGCTAAGGAGATTGACAGAAAACCAGTCATATGGAGGGTTTCAACAAAAGGGAACAGTGTGGACACTGAGGTTACATAAGGAAAGGGGGGACTGCCAAGGGCTGCATAACAAGTGCTAACCTATTTCTGGGTCAGGGTCTCCTGCTCTGACTCTGTGGCCCTCAGCTTAAACCAACCTGCCTTCTCAGTCTTATTTTTTTTATTTATTTATTTTTTGCAGTTTTGGCCAGTGCCGGGTTTGAACCCACCACCCTTGGTATATGGGGCCAGCGCCCTACTCCTTGAGCCACAGGCACCGCCTTTAGTCTTTGAAATCAATTCCAAGTTCTCAGACTGCTCCTAGTTCAGAACCCCAAGGACAGCTACCCTGGGCAGTGACATTGAGCCTGGCCAGTCCGGCCAGGGGCCAGACAGAACCTGAACTCCCTCCCCTTTAACAGAGATATAAAATATACAAAAGCACTTTGGTTTTTTATGTTGTTTTTTAAACAAAATCTCACTCTGTCACCCTGGGTAGAGTGCTCACAGCAACCTCAAACTCTTGGGCTCAAGTGATCATCTTGCCTCAACCTCCCAAGTAGCTGGGACTACAGGTTCTTGACACAACGCCCGGCTATTTTTAGAGATGGGGTCTGGCTCTCACTCAGGCTGATCTCTAACTCCCGACCTCAAGTAATCCACTCATCTGTCCTCCCAGAGTGTTAGGGTTACAGGCATGAGCCACCAGGTCTGACCTTACAAAAGCACTTTGTAAACGCAAATTGCTAAGTAAATGCACAGGAAGTTCCGTAGATGCTTAAAATTGCTTACTGTTTAGGAATGTGTTTCTTTATATTGTAGCTAGCTCACAAGTTTGATCCCTCTGAAATACAAACACTTCTGCTATAAAACCTGTGCTCTCTAAAACTACACACAATTAACAGGACTTACATGAGAAATGAGGTTAGGGCAGATTGCTCAAACCTACAAGATTTTATAACTAGAGCACTAACAAAATCTCTTTGACCACCCATGCAGGTAGTTTAGCGAATCAAGAGGCTGTCACAGTGGGTATTAAAAACATACCAAAAAGGGGGGGCGCCTGTGGCTCAAAGGAGTAGGGCACCGACCCCATATGCCGGAGGTGGCGGGTTCAAACCCAGCCCCAGCCAGAAACTGGAAAAAAAAAAAAAAAAAAAAAAAAAACCAAAAAGGTCTAATGGAAACGTTGGCAAACTTTAATTAGAGTGAGGCAGGTGGGTGCCAAGACAATGCAGATGAAAGAGAAGTTCTGAGCCAGGGAACTGTTACTAAGTTGGGCACACAGACAGCATAGCCTGCCACGGCCAACACTTATCAGGCTAGGACGCAGCTTTCTGGAGAAGAGGTGACAGCTCTAGGCACTGTTTTTATCCTCCTTGTGTCTGGGAGCCCGCGTTCAAACTGGAAACTCAGGGCTCTTTCCTTTCCTACTGAAGGCTAGTTCTGCTCACACCGTTCCACCTCCTCTGCCTCGGCAAAGTCACAAGTGCCTCAAAGCAGTGCAGCGTGCCCGCGTTCTCCCTTGTCACCTGCACAGTCCAGAACTCCACACGGGAGCTCTCGGGGCGGCATGACTGCCCAGAGGGCCTCTCCCGTGCGGCTGCTGTGTCACTCTACATTTTCTGTCTCTACTTGATGAGCTCCTCAGTGATAGAGACTCGGTCTTACTCACAGTTGTATCCAAAACACCTAACATGATGCCTGGCAAGCAAATGTTGAAAGAAAGTCTGAGTTTATAAGAAGGGAACGGAACTCTGTACCTGTAATCATATATATAGGTTAATAAGAAGTTTTGAGATAGACTGTGTTATGGTCTGTGATTTCACTTCCTAGAAACACAGTCGACAGCATCTTCTCTGATTCATCAGTGCAAGTTCCAACTTGTTTGGCTTATCGGCGTTTCTGTCTGTACAGATTTTATGTTTCTTGATTTTTATGTATCCCAAAACTTTCATAATGACCCATGTATGTGTCTAACATCCCCTTGGCAGTTCTAAACAACGTAAGGCACAGGGTATATAACGTGGTTCGAGCTTCAGCTTATAGACCACAAGAGGCTATTTGTATAAGAGGTGACATTTTTATGATAAACAGTTACTTCCATTTTTCAGATATCCCATGGAACCAAATTAAGGTTTTTAAAAAGTATTGAAGGGCGGCGCCGGTGGCTCATCGAGTAGGGCACCGGCCCCATATACCGAAGGTGGCGGGTTCAAACCCGGCCTCGGCCGAACTGCAAAACAGAAAAATAGCCGGGCGTTGTGGCAGGTGCCTGTAGTCCCAGCTACTCGGGAGGCTGAGGCAAGAGAAGCGCCTAAGCCCAGGAGTTGGAGGTTGCTGTGAGCTGTGTGACGCCATGGCACTCAACCGAGGGCAATAAAGTCAGAGACTCTGTCTCTAAAAAAAAAAAGTATTGAACAAAAACATAAATAGTGCTTTATCTAGTAAAGTATAATTTATGATTAAAAACCTTTCCACAAAAGAGAAATTTTGACCCAGATCCCTTCACTAATGAATTGTATCAAACATTTAAGGAAAAAATAAAATGATTCTTATCCAAAAAGAGTAAATATTATTTGGTTTTATTTTTCCACTTCAGGAAAGTGGAAAGAGGGCCCCTCTTTACCGCCTGTCTATTGAAGGCAGTCCACCTTCTCTGTGCAGACGGTCTTAGCTGCAGCCTGTACGGCAGTCCTCGGACAGGCCAGCATCTACCTGCCCACCAGATAACAAGGTGGCCCTTCCCAGGAGACTGCGGCCCTCAGCTACCTGACTCCTCAAAGTCTCCTCTCTACTCCAGAGAGTTCAGGTACATCTGAATCCCAGTAGCGAACCTGGCTGGACCTTGGCTACGCTCTGGGAGCGATGTCATTTGTCCTTCACAATCACCTAAGAACAATGGATGAGGAACGCAGGTAGCAGGAAAAAAAGTTGGCCGCACTCCCCACCAGCTCACTTTGACAAGAAGAAGTCGGGTGTGGCTGAGATGAAGGGTAGAGCCTGGGCCAGATGTGTCGGAGTTCCCCTTCGGGACTGGGTTTTTGGGGATTTTCATGTATTATTTTCATATATTATGTGGGATATACAGACAGCCCAAAGTTGCCAAACTCCAGAATCTGATCTCCTTCCCATGACACAAGGAGCCCCTGAGCAAAAGGGCTGCCGCCTAAAACCAGGCCAGAGGAGAGGAGCTGGTCTGCCCTCTGCCTCAGAGTGACCTCCCAGGGCTGATGTTACAGTCAACACCATGCTTCACCCGGGTCCAGGAAAGGTCCTAGATAGGTCTGCACTTCCTCTGATTTTAGACTCCCCTTTTTTTTCCTCTCAACCCTGAGACTGATTTCACACTAGTTTTGAGAGATGCAGACTTTCCCCCTATCCCAACAATTATGGCTGCCCAAACAGTGGGTGTCTTCTAAATATTAACTGGGGGACTTGACGCAGCAAAGCCACAGACTTCCCTTAAAATTGTATTCAGGTCTAAAGTAGCTGCAGAAAGGAGGATGTGTGATTATTTTTCTTATGCTACATCCCCAAGTTTTCAGAGTCATTAAGTAAAGGCAAGTGAGTAATAGTGCCAAATGAGACAGCAGCCATGAAGTATAAATACTGACAGGCATCGTTTTCATTCGAGAAAAAGGGGAGATTCCTACTCTCAGTTCACAGCTGACTTCCAGATGCATATTTCTTTTTCTTTTTCTTTTTTTTGAGACAGTCTTATTTTGACCCCCTCAGTAGAGTGCTGTGGCATCATACCTCACAGCAACCTCCAGCTCTCGGGCTTAAGCGATTCTCTTGCCTCAGCCTCCTGAGTAGCTGGGACTACAGGTGCCCGCCACAACGCCCACCTAGTTTTTCTATTTTTAGTAGAAACGGGTCTCACTCTTACTCAGGCTGATTTCAAACTCCTGAGCCCAAGCAATCTACCCATCCACCCTCCTTGGCCTCCCAGTGTGCTGGGATTACAGGCCTGAACTGCCTCACTATTTTTTTTTTTTTTTAATCTAGCTCTGTTTATTGCTAGGGCCCAGAAAAAAAATGACGTACCAGCAGCAATAAGCAAACCTACCCAAATCTTGTTTTCTACACATCATTTGCCATTAAAAGGAACAAGGGCTCTTTGGAAAATGTCTTGTTCTAAAGTTGGAAAGTACAAGACAACCCTGGAATACCATTTTGTGCCAAAATGTAAGGAAGTGCTCAAAAATTGATGGGAGCACTCAAACACAAGTGAATTTGCAGGGTCTCCCGTTGGCTGAGTTTAGGCACATGAATGAATTATAACTCACTGATTGATAATAAAATTCAAGTGCATACTGATACTTAAAAAATAAGAAAGGGCAAGGAAAAGGGTAAAACTCTTCTTTATGAAAAAATGTGAACTGACAAATGTGGAAGGAATGAAAAGAAAATTGCATTTTATTGCCACCATGGTTACTTATGATTTGAATGAGTTCCCCAAAATTCATGTGTTGGAATTTTAATCTCCAATATGATGGTGTAAAGAGGTGTGACCTTGAAGGAGTGATTAGGTCATGAGGGCTCTGGCTTCCTGAGAGGATTAATATTGCTATATCATAGGAATGGGCTCGTTACTGCAAGTGGGTTTGTTATAAAGCAAGTTCAGTCCTGTCTTGCTCTCCCCCACATCCCCTCTCACCCCCTGACCTTCTGCCATGGGATGAAGCAGCAAGAGAGCCAACACTCGGTGCCCACAGCCTGAGACTGACTCCTCACCCTCCAGAACTCTGAAACAAATTTCTTTCCCTTGTTTATCACCCAGTGTGTGGTATTCTGTGATGGACCAAGACAATAGTAATAACTAATCCAGGCAAGAATCATCCGTGGGGAAAATATACCCTTACGGTGAAGAACCCCAGCAGACACAAGCTTCACCACAAAATCCAATGCAACAGACCATATACCAGCTATTGGACCAGCTGACATTTTGTGCCTTCTTATGTGATGGATGGATGGAGAACACAACACCACTCATGGAGACAGTATTGCCACCAGAAATACAGTGTCCGTAAAGTGTGTGTGCAATCTAAAATAGTTTAACATAGTGAACTGCACACGAACTTTATGGCCACCCTATATTTAACTCAGTTGTAAAGAAACAACTAATCTTAAACTAAGCAACATTCTGAAAAACAACCCCCAAACTTCTCAAAAAACTCTTAATATCTGAAACAACCTTAACAATAAAATCAAGAAAAACAAAAAATCTGTTTCAGATTAAAGAAACATATTAGGCTTGGCACCCATAGCTCAGCGGTTAGGGCACCAGCTACATGCGCCAGAGCTGGTAGGTTCAAACCCAGCCCGAGCCTGCTAAACAAACAAACAGATAAAACTAGCCAGGTGTCATGGTGGGCGCTTGTAGTCCCAACTACAAGGGAGGCTGAGGTAGGAGAATTGCTTGAGCCTAAGAGTTGGAGGTTGCTGTGAGCTGTGACGCTACGGTACTCTACTGAGGGCGACATAGTGAGACTCCGTCTTAAAAAGAAAAAAAAAGAAAGAAACATATTAAATGCAAGTATGATCTTTCCCTGGGACATGGATTCAAAAAAGAAAAACTATAAAGACTACAATTGTGGCTCGGTGCCTGTGGCTCAGCAGGCTAAGGCACCAGCCACGTACGCCTGAGCTGGCGGGTTCAAATCCAGCCCGGGCCCGCCAAACAACAATGACGACTGCAACCAAAAAATGGCCGGGCGTTGTGGCGGGTGCCTGTAGTCCCAGCTACTTGGGAGGTGGAGGCAGGAGACTCGCTTGAGCCTAGGAATTGGAGGTTGCTGTGAGCTGTAATGCCACAGCACTCTCTCCAGGGTGACAGCTTGAGGCTCTGTCTCAAAAAAAAAAAAAAAAAAAAAAGACTACAATTGTGAGAACTTGGGACATCTAAGTAGAGACTGCAGTATCTGTTAAAATTCCAAAGTGTGATAGCTGTGCGCATGTGTACGCTCTTAACAAATTGCAAGACCGGACTCAATAGCTCATGCCTGTGATTCCAGAACTCTGGGAGGCTGAGGAAGGTAAATTACTTGAACTCAGGAGTTCAAGGCCAGCCTGAGCAAGACAGAGATCTTGTTTCTAAAAAACTTTAAAAAAAAAAAGAGCTTATGAATTTAAGTTAAAGGTATATGGTTATTTATTATATTAGTTTTGCAACTTAAAGTTGTCAAAAATACACTGCTTTAGAATGACTCATTTCTGAAACCACAGACAGCATTAGTCAAACAGATAGGAACAGATCCACTATATGTATGATGTGTATGTGTGTACCGATGAACATACCCAATAATGGGTGTAAGATCTGCCACGGCCGGATGCTTGGTGAGCAAATCTAATCGACAACACATACTGAGTGGTGTGCTGGCTGGAAGACAGGGCATCAGAGGGGACAGATTCAAGAGGACTCCCTAACTCAGCTGGATGTTGAACACGAAGGAGATGGACGGCTGTATCGAGACCACACATATATGTGGCATTTGTTTTGTAATTTTCTAGAAGTCCCTGCAATTAAAAACCTGGGTTACTAATGATTTCTGAAAATGCCACATTTAGGAGTATTTTATCTCTCTGTAACACAACTCACCTACTCCCTATCAAAAATCTCTCTGTTGGTTTCAGTGAAGCCAGTCTAGTTTTTCCCCTGCCTCTCCAGGCTCTCCTCCCTCTCAGGATACCCCTCATGGGATTCCTACATGGGATTCTGAAAAACAATCTAAACTTCTCGATCCCCTACATGGGATTCTTTTTTTTGAGACAGAGTCTCACTATGTCGCCCTTGGTAGAGTGCCGTGGCATCACAGCTCACAGCAACCCCAAACTCTTGGGCTTAAAAGATTCTCTTGCCTCAGCCTCTCAAGTAGCTGGGACTACAGACGCCCACCACAACACCTGGCTATTTTTTGGTTGTAGTTGCCATTGTTGTTTAGCGGCCCAGGCTGGATTCGAACCCACTAGCTCTGGTGTGTGTGGCTGGCGCCCTAGCCACTGAGCTACAGGCGCAGAGCCTCTACATGGGATTCTTATCTCTAGGCAACCATTCATTCATACCAGAATGAATCCCCCCAGCATAAATGTATATACACACGACCACACGGACACGTGTTCATTCTCCCGCATACAGACGATTACTGCCAACTCCTAAATACATCCCAAGCCAGTAACTGGACAAAGAACTAGGGATAAGGAGAGAACAACAGAAGTGAGCCCTGCTCATAACCGAGCAGAGATGGCAAACCTTAAAGCAATTACAGATAATTGAGAAAATAGCTACAGCTTTTTATGTAGAAAGCTCAAAAGTGCCTGGGTACCTGGGTGCCTCCCAGAAGGAGTGTCTTTTTAAGGGGCACAGTAAAAATGAAGAAGCCGAACGTTCCACACAGAGGGGAAAGCATGTGCAAAGGCCTGAGTTCAGTAAGTCCCAGGAACTAAAAAGGATCTTGAGAAGCCCCGGCAGAGAAACAAAGGCCAGAGGGAGACTAATTTCACCAGCTGATCAACAGTGGCAGATCTCACTCCCATAAATTCTCACGCAGCCTGGCCCTGACTGACCACCTTTCTAGGCCTTGTTCACTGATTGTGGTTCCAAGGCCCATCTTTGGTTCTCAGGACTCTCCTGTCCTGGTCTCTTGGTTGGCTATGTGGCTTTTCCTGTGGCCCCTCTGCTCCAAATTCTGCCAAACCCCTTGGGCTAACAACATCAAACATCAGTCTTCTCCGTACAGAAGTTTAGATTCTGCCTCTGCCCTGTTCCTTCTCACCTGGATGACAACTGGCTAACCTATACAATCTTTCTTTTTCTTTTTTTTTTTTGAGACAGAGTCCCATTCTGTTATCTCAGGCTGTAGTGCCATGATGTGAGCCTAGCTCACAGCAACCTCAAACTCTTGGGCTCAAGTGATCCTCCTGTCTTAGCCTCCCAAGTAGCCAGGAGTACAGGAACCAACCACAACGTCCGGCTAATTTTTCTATTTTTTGTAGAGACGGGGTCTTATTCTTCAGGCTGGTGTCGAACTCCTGAGCTCAAGCAATTCTCTGGCCTAGGCTGCCCGGAGTGTTAGGATTACAGGAGTGAGCCATCACGCCCAGCCTGCCTTATATCATCTTGTCCCATCCTTCCAGTTGTCCACGAGAATGACTATTTTATAATGCAGACGTGACCACATCAAACTCCTGACTAAATTCCCAACTTAACCAAGTCTCACCCGTCACTCACAAAATCACATTTAAATGACAGTAAAGACACACAAAAAGAAGTAAATACATAATCATCCTAAAAACAAGTAGATGGTGACACCAGTAAACCCGACATTTTGGTGAATTTCTAGAAACAGAAGGCAGATAGGATCCTTGGGGTGAGCCATGGAGCCCTTAATCAGAAACATGCCTGGGCAGGATGAGAGACTCCAGCCTGGCAGATGGCAGGGAGCAGAACTGGGTCTAGAAGAGGAACAGAAATATCAGGAAAGAATGACTATGGACCAGCTTTGGGAGCTACTTCCCACCCCCTCGCAAAGCTGAAGCTTGAGACCTAGTTATGTTTAACTTAAAGGTAAAAATATGGGCCAGGTGCAATGGCTTACACCTATAATCCTAGCACTCTGGGAGGCCAAGGCAGGAAGATCACTTGAGGTCAGGTGTTTAACACCAGCCTAAGCAAAAGTGAGAATGTCTCTACAAAAAATTCTTCAGATTGTAAAGCTTCACCTAGGAATACCATCCCCAATGAAAGAGAAAAACCGAAGTCCATATTTAGACCTAACTTCCTGAAATTTCAGAAGACCAAGCAAAAGCAAATGCTCCCAAAGGCTTCCAGAGGAGAAATACAAGTTACAAGAATCACATGCACATCTGAGCAACACCGGTATCCCACAGTGTCTTCAGATTTCTGAGGGAGAACACTCAGAGCCACATCCCGTCATCTACCAGTCACATGTGGGAAAAGAAAACACATTTGACATAAAAGAACTCAGAAGGTTGACCTCCTGTGTCCTAAAAGTGTACCTAAGGATGTATACACAAGTTAACAAATTGGAATCTAGAAAGAAAAAAGAAAACATGGAATGTGAGAAATGGTAGACGCCCTCCAAGAGCACAGAGAAGGAAGTCTCAGCAGCTGCGCAGCGCGTGGCGGGCGTATGAGAATGACCCAGAGGCTGCACGTTCACACAGATGTGGGAAGCTGTGTTCCCTCCTTTAATTTTGTTTTTTTTTTTTTTGTAGAGACAGAGTCTCACTTTATTGGCCTTGGTGGAGTGCCGTGGCGTCACACAGCTCACAGCAACCTCCAGCTCCTGAGCTTAGGCGATTCTCTTGCCTCAGCCTCCCGAGTAGCTGGGACTACAGGTGCCCGCCACAATGCCCGGCTATTTTTCTGTTTTGCAGTTGGGCCGAGGCCAGGTTTGAATCCGCCACCTTCGGTATATGGGGCCGGTGCCCTACTCCTCTGAGCCACAGGCACCGCCCATCCCTCCTTTAATTTTAACATGGGAAATTCATGTTCTAAACATGAAGCAGACAAAAATGTGGCATAATTTTGAATAATGGATGGCATATGAAAACAGGACCCATCTGCCTGGACAGTAGAACTGCCTCTTTGAAAAGCATGGGAGTTGGGTGGCACCTGTGGCTCAGTGGGTAGGGCACCGGCCCCACATACCGAGAGTGGCGGGTTCAAACCCAGCCTCGGCTGAACTGCAACAGAAAAATAGCCAGGCGTTGTGGCGGGCGCCTGTAGTCCCAGCTGCTCAGGAGGTTGAGGCAAGAGAATCGCCTAAGCCCAGGAGTTGGAGTTTGCTGTGAGCTGTGTGACGCCACGGCACTCTACCGAGGGTGATAAAGTGAGACTCTGTCTCTACAAAAAAAAATAATAAAAAAGAAAAACATGGGCGTATTGGCAGGACTACATTTCCTACTCTAATCATACTATTCTATTCTGGGGTGAAGAAGTTATATGCAAGGAAAGCATCATAAATGCCTTTCTCTGTTTCCAATTTTCAGAAACTCTCTACATACACAGCCTGACAATTTAGTTCGTGAACTCATCCTAGGAAAAGTGCTACACACCGCCTTGATGCACATCACTGTGGTCACCTTCAAGTACTCCCCTTGCGAAGCTATGCACTGGCACCAGTGCCTACTCTACCCTTCAAAGCAATTTCAGAACTCCTTTTCTGGAATGACCATCAGAGCTGTTATCATACAGCACACAAAAACACAACAACAATAATGAACAGCACTCAGCAAGACACTGCCACACGTCAACACAAACACATTGTGAGACACTGATACGCTAAGGTTATGAAACGTAACTGAGTTGTAGGTACAGTGCTGCCAAATAAGTACATGGTGGGCTCAGCACCTGTAGCTCAGTGGTTAGGGCGCCAGCCACATACACCGGGGCTGGTGGGTCTGAACCCAGCCCGGGCCTGCTAAACAACAATGACAACTGCAACACCAAAAAAAAAAAAAAAATAGCCAGGCGTTGTGGTGAGCACCTGTAGTTCCAGCTACTTGGGAGGCTGAGGTAAGAGAATCCCTTAAGCCCAAAAGTTTGAAATTGCTGTGAGCTGTGACACCATGGCACTACCGAGGATAACATATCAAGACTCTGTCTCAAAAAAAAAATGTAAATTATATAAACCTTGACACTATAAAAATAATGGTATAATATAATGGTGTTCAATACATACTTTGTGAAGAAGAAACTATAAGAAACTGTGGTTGCCTCTGATAGGTACATCGGGCGGGAAGCTAGAAAGTTTACCCTTCTATACAGTTTGGATCTCTTTTTTTTTTTTCTTTTTTGAACTATGATGCCACAGCACTCTA
>CAUYRH010100885.1:0-16832 GCA_963574655.1 Perodicticus potto
TTTCCTGGCCTGTCTCTACTCTCCCTCAAAACCTGCCTGTGCTCAGGTTGCCTTGAATGTAGACTTTGGGAGCGCCAGGAAACTCATGGAACGGCTGTCCCTCTGCCAGCCATAGGCCCTATCCCTGGCATCAGGGAGTAGCGGCTGGGCTGTGAGTGTGCTGCTGCCCTCTGTGTTGTCCTAAAGCACTGTAGAAATTGTATGTAATGTATTTAAATCAATGCAAATGTATGAATAACAAATCCAATCCTGACCCTTTTTTGGTCCAGTTTCTTTAGGGAAAGAAGGTAGAATATAGTTTTTTAAGGACAAAGAAGCCAGTGTTTCTATGGAGTTGCTGAGACATGGTTCCTGGGGCCATTCCTCTCTTGTAGAGGAAGACACAGTCTTCATTTCCAAAGTTCCAGTGCTCAGAAAGCCAAAAGTACTTTTTCATAACTCATTTGTCAGCAAAACTTGACCTGAACATATACTGATATGAAGGTATTGGTAATCATTATGTATCCCTCTTAGTGAGAATATTTGTTGCACAAATGTTAATCTGTTTTCTGAGATGGGCCTTTACTAGGGAATATGTAGTAATTTCCCTGCTTTCTAAAAGCCAAAAAAATTCTGATGGCAAAATTATCCAGCTCCAAGGGTTTGGGGATAAGAAATCCCCACTTAGAGTGGCTTCTCTCTTGGCCACCAGAGGGCAACCCTCCACTGTGTGTGAATCATTGCCCACTTGGATCCCACTCTTTTGAGCAATGGGTCATCAAGTGGGAAAGGTGGAAGAATGCTAATGAGCAAGGGTTGGCTGCCTTTGAAGTGCAACTAGACCAGTAGGAAAATCCCTGACCTCAAGGGGTTTCCAGGCCACAGGAAACCTAGGATAGTGCAAGATGGCTTAAAATGATTGGTCCAGGCTCTGCGCCTGTGGCTCAATGGGCTAAGGTACCAGCCACATACACCTGAGCTGGCGGGTTTGAATCCAGCCCGGGCCTGCCAAACAACTATGATGGCTGCAACCAAAAAATGGCCAGGCGTTGTGGCTGGTGCCCGTAGTCCTAGCTACTTGGGAGGCGGAGACAGGAGACTCACTTGAGCCCAGGAATTGGAGGTTGCTGTGAGCTGTGATGCCATGGCACTCTATCCAGGGTGACAGCTTGAGGCTCTGTCTCAAAAAAAAAAAAAAAAAATTGGTCCAGCTGTTCCCCAACACAGCATGGTTGGCCTGTAAGGGCAAAGAAGCCATCTGAGGACCTGGCACCCACTGGTATTACTGCAGATTCAGCCAATAAAAGGACCCAGTGCCCACTATGCAGGGCTTACCATAACAGACTCCCCACTTTCTCCTCTCCTGTGGATCAGGACTGCTGTAGAGACCCTCCCATCTCTCCTGTCAGTCCCATAGGCCCTGGAAAGGGGGCTGGAACCTGCGACACAGAGGCTATAAGGTATGGGGGTGACAAGCAAGGAGGCCAGCCAGATCCTCGTTACTGGGAACATCCCCACTCCTCCCCCCTAGCTCCAGTCTGTTTCAGGATCCTCCCCTTCTGTGACAGACACAGTTATTGATGCAAATGTTTTTATTTGCCACTTAAACACTACAGTTTCCCTGTGCTGGCCTGATGGGACTGGCTGTGGGACCATGGGTTACAGTAGTAGCAGCAGAGCAGTAGCAGCAGTGAGGTGCTCTGTCTGAGTGCTGGGCATTTGACTCTCGGGGGAATACCATGCAGCCCAGGTATAGTGTTACGTTGGGAAAGGCCAAGGTAGGAACAGACGCTGTTACTCATTCTGTTGATGAACGAGTCCCATATAACAACCCAATTGAAGCCTCCAATGCTGTTTCAAACTGAGCAAGCCAGTGGCAGTGGTCTCTTTTTTATATACCCATGTGAGGATCCTGCCTTAAGTCTCTTCCTCCGTCACTTCCCCAGGCCCTTTGGTGAAAGTCCCTTTGATTCCTGGGAAGACACTGCTATTCCTGGCCCTCTCCCTGGATCAGTGTCTGATTTGGTGGAGGTAGTTTGTGGGGCCTGGCTTCCTCCAGTTCCGGCGGATCCTGGCACTTGTCCTCCGGGTGTGCAGATACTGCTCACTGGAGGCTGTCTCCGTGGCACTACTCTGTGGATCGCCCAGTGCAGAGGGGGTCTCCGGGATTCTGTAGGGAACAAGTGCATGATAAGCCAACACTGAAGGGGAGGACAAAACGGGGACTTCAAGAGATTTTGGTCACAGTGGACTAAAACACTACTGAGGGCAAAGGGCAGACCAGGGCTCTGGTCTTGTCTCTTCCCCCTAAGAGCTATGTGACTAGGCAGAGTGCTCAGATTTCTCTATTAGGAAAGGTAGATTAGATCAGGGTGTGCAACACTCAACACTTCTCCTGTATTCATGGAAGATGTGGCTAATCAGTCATAACAGGAAACCAGTGTTTTTAGCAGTGACTAATCAAGTGGAGTTAGCTATTGCAGGACCTGATGACTTCAGGCCATTTGGGTCTGGTGTTCTGGTTGTGGCCCCCAGAGGAGGCAGCAGAGAAATACAACTCAGATTGTAACCCACAGTAACTGCTGAGCCCACATGGTTCAGCTCCTTATTCCTGTACAGACAGTGACCTGGGCAAAGAGTCAGCTGACTAGGGAGATCAGAGAGAGATGCTATTTCAGGATAAAGTCTCTGAACAATTTTTAACCCACGATGCCTCTATAGAACATTCTGATGCTATATTTTCTGTAATCTCATAGCCAAGATTTTAGCCAGGCTTACTTTTGAATGTTACATTTTCTTCTTTCTAACAATACTCCCTCCTACCTGGCTGAGAATCACTGTAAAATGAGGTGATGTTTCTAGGACCCAAGCATCCCTTCCCCTGGGAGTTTAAAGGGTCAGACATGACTCCAGCAACCTTAAGTGCCAATCAAGTGGTGACACTGTGGAGCTGTTATAACCCCAATGGCAGGCACTTTACAGTGGGGCCCAGTAGCTAGCTCCAGGTCACACACACAGCTAGGACATTGTAGAACAAGGATCCTAGGGCACTCTTTCCCTCAGTGCTCCCATCCCAGGAACCTACCTGAGCCGGCTGCAGTGGTATAGTGAGCGGCCCAGGGGTTTCTGCCGTGGGGGCCTCTTCCTGCGCAGCCTCTTCAGGGCCTCCGCCACACGGTGGTCTCCTGCACACTCCCAGATGATCTGTGCGCGTTCCTCAGCCAGCTGGTCCCCACTGCGCTGAAACAAGCCTTGGATCTGCAGCAGCTCAGCATCCTGGAAGATATTGGCTGAGGCCTGCTTGCGGCCCCGGGCCTCAGTTGGGGCTTGCCACGGTGGCGGCTCGCTCACCACAGAGGCCGGGGTGCCCATTGTGGGTGCTCTGAGGACAGAAAGCATGGAGACATTAGCAACACAACAGGCTCTTCCCAATCCTGGGAGTCCTGACTAATGCAAGGGCTTCTGGTATTTATTCTCTAGGAGCCAGAATGGGGCAGGTCTCTCACCTTAAAATCTTTAAGTGCTTATGCATAAGATTTACCTCACAACTTGTGATGTAAAAATTATTGTATGTCCCCATTTTACAGACGAAGAAGTACAACTAAGAGGTTAAGTTTACTTGCTGGTGGTCATAAAGTCATAATGTAAGTGCACAGGAGTAGAACCCAGGTTCATCTGGCTCTAAAGTCCACACAAACACTAGGTTGCCCAGCAGCAGCTCAAAGCTTTGAGCACTTAACATGTATCAGATACCACTATAAGAGCTTTATTCACACATGAGCCCTAGCAGGTAGGTATTTTTATCCTCCTCTCACAGATGAGGAGTCAGGAACAGAAAAGTTAAGTCATCCATGGTTATGCTGGGACTAGAACCCAGAACTCTGATGCTAAGGCCCACACACTGTAGCGCAGACATAGGACAGGAGATGGGCTACCCAGGTTGGAGTCCCACTTCTCTCTGCCTCCACCATTTACTGCCCAGGTGACCCTCAATGCCTCAGCTGCTTCCTACATAAAATCCTACACTGTAAGATTTACATGAAGATGAGCATTTAGAATAATGCTCAGTGTTCTATGCTGCTTTTCAATCTAGAAAATTGGGAAGAATCATCCTACCTCCTATTTTTAAGACCTTGGGGATTGCCGGGTGCGGTGGCTCACACCTGAAATCCCAGCACTTGGGAGGCCAAGGTGGGTGGATTGCCTGAGGTCACAGGTTTGAGCAGAGTGAGACCCCATCTCTAAAAATAGCCTGAGCACAGTGAGACCCCCATCTCTAAAAATAGCCTGAGCACAGTGAGACCCCATCTCTAAAAATAGCCTGTGGCAGGCACCTGTAGTCTCAGCTACTTGGGAGGTTGAGGCAAGAGAATGACTTGAGCACAGGAGTTTGGAGTTGCTGTGAGCTATGATGCAGCACTCTACCGAGGATGACAAAGTGAGACCCTGTCTTCAAAAGAAAAAAAAACAAAAACCAAAAAGACCTTAGGGATGAACCAAACCAAATAATTTACCAAACACAATATGAGATAGACCAATCAGATCTAACCATAGTCCAAAGGCTATGGACACTGGTACAGAAGAAGAGGCTACAAGGGTGACAATATTAAGGGCAGAGGCTGTAATTTATAAGAAAGTTCAATAGAAGTTAGGCTCTGTGTCAATATCTCCCATCATATGCAGGAAATGAACATTATCTCCCTTGACTCTAGATAGTACACTTTGAATAATATAAGTTTCACTCACCTTATCCTTGTCTCTGGTAGAGCCTGAAAAAGCTATGGGGCTAAAAAACAGCCTGGAGACAAGGGCTGAGGACTTCAGTGTTATACAGAATTGGGTTTGAATCCTAGTTCTGCTACCTTCCTAGCTGTGTGACCTTAGGCAAGTAACTGAACTTCTATGAGCCTGTTTCCTTAACTGTAAAATGAGGGTAATGGTTTGTACATGCCCACTTTTCAGGATTATAGAAAAGTGTATCAGTGAGCCTTTGGGTATCAGTTACCCACTAAGAGCTTTAGTCAGCTGTCAGTATCTGTGGGGTTTGTATCCAGGGATTCAACCAACTGTACATCAATAATATTGGAGGGGGTAAATAATAATAAAAGTAATACAACAATAAAAAAGCATACAACTAAAATATCAATACATCTTTGTTTACATAGGAGTAAAGAAAAAAATTTAAAGAATGAAAATATAGTATAACAATTATTTCCACAGCATTACATTGTATTAAGTATTAGAAGTAATCTCAGAGATCAAGTATGTGGGATGATGTACACAGGTTATATGCAAATATTAATGCCACTTTATATAAGGGACTTCAGTAACCCAGGAGGATCCTGGAAGAAATCCTTTACAGATACTGAGATCTGCAAATGCTAATGCTTCTCTTTGTAGCTTTCTTGACCTTTGTACCTGGATCCAGGATCTGAAACCTCCTTTCCTCCTATCTGGGTGGCCAGAGCCAGCTGAGGATGGGCCTCTGCTCTCTGGTCTCCTCTCCCAGCCCCAGGCACAGTGGGGAGGTGGGGGGAGCAGGTCCAGTTTCATTCCCAGGACCTGCTGCCTGAGTCAGACCTCATTCCACAACTAGCTACAGAGAGAGATAACTGTCAACTGGCAAACAACTTCAAAAGGGGGAAAAGGATAGTTAAAATATATTTAATACAAACATTTCACAAGCTCACTGTAAAAGAGGCAAACAACACAGAACCTTATAAATGAGAACATTTCCAATTTCTTATCCTTAATCTACTTACAGAAGTAACCCTTACCCTAACCTGCCTTTTGTTCTCTAGGGAGTGAATCATATCTCCGCCCCAGTCTCCTGAGGTAGGTTCCCTCCCTTTACCTCAGTAGTCACCCTTATTATTCTAGTAATTTCCACACTCACCCTGGCCCAGTTTCTGGGCCTTCTATCATAAGTACCCCATTCTCTTTTCTAAAGATTTAATAACTAAAATAAACCCATAGAAAACTTGCAGATAAATAGACTTCATAATAATTGGACTTTTAATCTGGAATTTTAAAATCTGCCTCTCCTTGGGCACTATTATGAGAACCCAACTAAAACCCACTATGTGTGGTAATTAAGCCCCCAGAGCTGGATGATATATATGAACATACTGTGACAGGAAGATAACAGTCACCAAGTAACACTTTTAGGTTGATGAAGAGAAATAAAAACTAACTACAGGATGTTTATTCTGTACTAGGCAACATATATGACACCATTTAATCCTCAAAACAATTCTAGGAATTAGGTACTGTTTTTTTTTTTTTGTTTGTTTGTTTGTTTGTTTGCTGTTTTTGGCCGGGGGCTGGGTTTGAACCAGCCACCTCCTGGCATATGGGGCCAGTGCCCTACTCCTTTGAGCCACAGGCACTGCCTTGTTTTTTTTTTTTTTTAAAGAGACAGAGTCTCACTTTGTTACCCTTGGTAGAGTGCTGTGGTGTCACAGCAACCTACAACTCCTGGGCTTAGGTGATTCTTTTGCCTCAGCCTCCTGAGTAGCTGGGACCACAGGCACCTGCCACAAAATGCCTAGCTGTTTTTATTTTTTTGTTGGAGTTTGGCTGGGCCGGGTTTGAACCCGCCACCCTTGGTATATGGGGCCAGCGCTCTAATCACGGAGCCACAGGCTGTTATCCTCATCCCATTTCTCAGAGGAGCTCAGAGGAGTTAGGCACAGATGTGAGTACCAGTGGCTCAGCTGAGGCTGGAGCCTTGTCTAATTGCAGCCAGGTTTTTTTTTTTTTTTTTTGAGACAGAGGCTTAAGCTGTCACCCTCGATAGAGTGCCGTGGCATCACAGCTCACAGCAACCTCCAATTCCTGGGCTCAAGCGAGTCTCCCGCCTCCGCCTCCCAAGTAGCTGGGACTACAGGCGCCCGCCACAGCGCCGGGCCATTTTTTGGTTGCAGCCATCGTTGTTTGGCGGGCCTGGGCTGGATTCGAACCCGCCAGCTCAGGTGTACATGGCTGGTACCTTAGCCCGTTGAGCCACAGGCGCCGAGCCTTTTTTTTTTTTTTTGAGACAAAGCCTCAAGCTGTCACCCTGGATAGAGTGCCGTGGCATCATATCTCACAGCAACCTCCAATTCCTGGGCTTAAGCAAGTCTCTTGTCTCGGCCTCCCAAGTTGCTGGGACTACAGGCGCCCACCACAACACCCGGCCATTTTTTGGTTGCAGCCATCATTGTTGTTTGGCAGGCCCAGGCTGGATTGGAACCCGCCAGCTCAGGTGTACGTGGCTAGCGCCTTAGCCCGTTGAGCCACAGGTGCCGAGCCTGCAGCCAGGTTTTTAAGCTCCTCAGCTGGCTTCACCACCAGCAGTTCATAGCACACTTCATCACTCTCACCTCATTCACAAAGCCCACTGATAGAAAGAGAAAGACAATTAATTATCCCACCTGGTGGAGGCAGGCATGGAGCTGTAGAATTTATTTCAGTCTATTCACTGGCATCAGGGTTGTTTCCTGGGTGATAGCCACCCCAGCCGTGAAGTCTCTGCAGTCTAAAGATCCCTGACTTCCACAAAAGAAATCTAGAACCACAACCCAGCCCAGCGCACATTCAGTGTGTTCTGTAGTTATTTTTCCTCTCATTTCCTGGACTAGAACTTAATCCAGGAAAGTCGGTGTATACTCGAACAATGGTACTTTTTAAAACTGGAAAATGAAACCAGTGGGGCTATTAAAAGATTACAAATGGATCTTTCATTTCAAAACTATTCAGAAGATAAGCATAGGTCTGTGCACAAATAAGTAAAAACTAATTGCAAAGTACTTATAGTTTGTTATAGTTTAACACAAACTAGGTTAAAAATGAACCCCCAAAGTTTAAATACCAAATGTTGAAAATTACAAAGTTCTGGGTGGTGCCTGTGGTTCAAAGGATTAGGGCACCGGCCCCACCTAGAGGTGGGGGGTTCAAACCCAGCCCCTGCCAAAAACTGCAAAAAAAAAAAAAGAAAATTACAAAGTTCAACCTGTTTTGAAATAGGCAGTTCTTCTAAGTGAAGAACTGTAGCTCTCTAACAAAGAAATATATGGTATTTAAAAAGTGACTCACCCTTCTAAGTCTATAAATACAGTGCACAATTAAGCTCTCTTTGTAATATTTGAAGCTCAGTTCAGACAGCTACTGTAGGTATCTCACTGTAGTCTCAGGGAGGTGCAGGTAATCATGAGAAAACACTTGGGTGAGCTGACAACTCCTGGATCCTCAACACAGCACATCCCCTCTGCAGAACCCAGGTGAAGGCAAGCTCTAATCAGAGGCTAAGGGCCTCTTAGAAAAATAATTAGAAGCTCTGGCCCAAGGCCCAAATCACACTTGGGGTCCTAGGGCTGTTACCCTGCACAGACATGCCAATGCACAATAGCCAAAATTTGTGGCTCCTAAATGGGAAGTCCAGTCCAAATGGCTATGTGGATTGCCCCACCTCTCAAGGCCTAGCCTCAGACATGTGTGCCTAGAAGATTGGACACATATTGACCCCCAAATCTGTGCTCCAGGAGGCAGAAAAAGAACTCAGACCTGTCCCCAGACCAATTCTCAGATATGGACAGGATATGAACTGCTATATTAGGTCTAGGAATAATTGTTCAAGAGTTCAAGAACCCCAAATTCTGGCTGTGCCACTGATAACTGGGTGACCTTAGATAAATCTCAGTTTTTCCCTGCCTCAGTTTGCTCATCAAAGTGGTAAGACTAAATAACCCTTAATGGGAAAAGAGAGATAAAGCATTTGAGAGCATTCATCCTAGTAAATGGCATAAGACAGACTTTCCATGTATGTTGGCTGAATGAACGAATGATGTAAGAGAAAGGCTGTTTAACTACCAGAGACTATAGATTCATTGTCATTTTCATCTTCACAGTTAGGAATTCCACCTAAAGGGACCTTTACTCTTGGGAGAAAAAGTTAAAGGTAGATGGATTCATCTATATACTTTCTTTCTTTTTTTTTTTTTTTTTTGAGACAGAGCCTCAAGCTGTCACCCTCCTGGGCTCAAGCGATTCTCCTGCCTCTGCCTCCCAAGTAGCTGGGACTACAAGCACCCGCCACAACACCTGGCTATTTTTGGTTGCAGCTGTCATTGTTGTTTGGCGGCCCGGGTTGCTTTCGAACCTGCTGGCTCAGGTGTATGTGGCTGGCAACTTAGCCGCTTGAGCCACAGGCGCCGTGCCCATCTATGTACTTTAAAATCATAGCTTTATGATTAAAATCAAGCACAGAACAAGGCACTTTCCATTAGTTCTCTTCACTACCCCTATAAAACGGTGCTATCGTCACACCCATTTTACAGATGAGAAAGCTGAGCTCAGAAAGGTTAAGTAACTCTCCCAAAGTTACTTAACCTACAGTTGGTAGGTGCTGGAGGCTGGGATATGAACGCAGGTAGCCTGACGCCAGGGCAATGCTCTCAACCACTGTTATTTCTGTTCCTGCCAGAAGGCTGACGAGGTCTTCTGGGGCCCAGAAGACTCTGAAACCTCTCAGAGCCTGCTGTTTGCTTCTGAGGGTTTTGCAAGGCCCAGGGATCCAAACTCAGGACTTTCAAGCCAGCCTGGGTGCCCTCTACACTCAACCACTCTGTGGGGAATTAGGGCGGATACTCACCCTACTGAAGGGCAGTCCCGACAGGCATCAAATCGGGATAGGGGCAAGATAAAATGCGCCCACCCCAAACCCTCCCACGACTTTTCGGAAAGGCGGGCGCAGCTCTGGGCTTCCTGCTGCGAAGGAGCTCATAAGAACCAGGCGTCGTTCACCGGCAGCACAAGAGCTTGAGAGAGACTATCCTGGCCCAGGCCACACAGCGACATGTCCAGCACGGGTCACCCCCAGGACTCAGACGTGACCCCTTCGCAGAAAGACGGACCCCTAAGTGGATATGGGGATTCGCGTCCCGATGGCACCCTAGCTCCGACTGTCCGCCCCCGGGCTCCCACTGCAAAGCGGTGCCAGGCCGCCGACCTACGTACCTGGTTGCCCAAGACCGACCGCACGCAGCCCCAGCAGTCCGGACCACCTGGGTCCCAGCCACAGTTCTCCGGAGAACGCGCTCCCCCAACCCCAGAACAGCCAATCCTTGGCCCTAGACTTGGTGAGAGCTACGAGGGAGCCTTCCAAAATCGAACGCGGAGATTCCGTGGGCCAATCAGCGGCAGCAGAGAGGGAGGGGCGTGCCTTTCCCCGCCCACTTCCCTGTCCCGGCCTCCAAAACCGAGTGCGAATACTCCCCGAGTCCAATCAGTGGCGGAGCAGCGGTGACTGGGCGTGTCTGCCTGGACGTCTTCCCTCCACCCTCGAAGCCCTCGCGCGGCGCCCTGGGCGCCCCCTTCTTTGACGTCAGTCCCCAGAGCCAGCGCGGTTTCGCAGGCGCGAGAGAGGGCGGGGCTGCATTCCTGTCCCTGGGAGCAGCGGCGGCTGGTCCGGCCGGGTACACGTGACGGGTGCCCCTTTTCCTGGGCCCGAGGCCAGCAAGCACGCGGCTGAATTCCGTGCTGCGCGTGGCCTTCTGCAGATCCTTAAACTCACCTCCCAGCTCACTGGCGTTCTGGCTCCAGCTTTAGGGAGATGAGGGGGCAGTCAATTCTACGGCGGGACTTTGGGCTTCAAAGTCAGAATTGCCATGGATTTGAATCGGATCAACTGTGCTACTTTGGGCTGGTTACCTAAACAAGGACGTATTTAATAATTTGTATTCATTCACAAACATTCATTAGTGACTGACTTTGCGGTCTGGGGTTCCTTGATGGGTAGTAGACAAGAGTGACAAGGAATACCATAGCCCTTCCCCTCGGGGATTTTCTAGCCTAATGAAAGGAGAAAGACATTAAAGAACCCAAAACATTTAATTTAATGATCAACGTTATGGATGTAAAAGGGCAAATATGGAGGCACCTAAGCTCCCTCTGAGAGGTGCTGGTAGGCTGAAGAAGGAACATTAAAGCTGAGATAGGAAGAAGATGTTGAAGTTAGTGGAGTGAAGAGGCATGGGTCTGGAATGCGTGTTTAAGGGAAGAGGGAAGAGCGTGTACTAGGACCGGAAGGCTCCTAAGAAATGAGATCTGGAGTAAAGCTCTCAAAGGAGAGCATAGTGGCAAGCAGAAGACAGAGGCAAACAGTGAAGAATTTTGTGTGTGATCCTCAGATGAGTTTAAACAGGGACTAGCATTACATGTACTGTGTTTATTTAATAGGCATTATGTAGCAGTTAACTATGTTCCATTAGTGCCAGTCAGCACTTTACAAATACTAGCTTATTTCAACCTTGTGATAAAATTGTGTTTTTAGAGGGTCACACTGGCTGCAGCTTGGTACTTGGATTGGAGGGGGCAGGAGTGGATTCAGGGCGTCAGTAGATCTGTGGTAAATGTTTGTTTTGTTCTTTGAAAGATGTGGAGTTGTTTGTGTACTTGTTCAGAAATGGTTAGGAAAAGCATCTGGGTCTCCTGACTTTCATTTCAAATGAAGTGAAGTTTGCTTTCTCCTCTGTGAAAGTACCAATGGGAGCAGCTGGGCGTTGTGGTGGGCACCTGTAGTCCCAGTGATGCCGAAATTGCAGGTTCTTGGTCTCAGGCGATTCAAAGAAGGAATCGACAGACCACAAGAGTAGTGGTAAGTCAGCATTTATTTACAGGAAAGAAGAATTACAAGTAGAGGAAAAACTAAACCTCCAGGCAGGAGGACCCAGGAGGGGAGCAAACTCTCCTGCTCCCTCTCTGAGGTCCAGCCAAGGGCTGCTTTGGAGGGGAACAGGCAGCTCCTGTTCCCTCTCCGAGGTCCAGTTGAGGTCTGCTTTGGAGGGGAACAGGCAGCTCTCCTGTTCCCTCTCCGAGGTCCAGCCGAGGTCTGCTTTGGAGGGGAACAGGCAGCTCTCCTGTTCCCTCTCCAAGGTCCAGCCAAGGTCTGCTCCTGAGCTGTTCTCTCCCCAATGTCCTGCCGAGGTCTGCCCCTGAGCTCTCTGCTCAGGGGTTTATACAGTCCCAGGGAGTTGTTTTGCTGGAACTTCTTAGGGCGTGGGTCTTCCTCAGGAAATAAATAAACACAGTTCCTTCCACTGAGCAAGGTGAATGAATGTATCAATGAATGGACAGAGTCCATTCATGGAATTGAGGCCTAGGAAACTCACATGTAATTGACCTAGGCATCGGAAATGGAGGTTCCATCTTTAGTCCTAAGTGTAAAGTGAAGGAGACATTAAGGTGCAGGTGTCTCCTCAGCAGTTGTCCGGCCTTTGTGGCTATTGGAGCCTCCGGTGGGGGGTTGGAGGTCCCCCTCCTTGCCTATCATATAGCCCGCTGGTTCCTCAGCCGCGCTGCTGCCACACCAACACCGCCAAGGTGGAGGCGGCAGGTCCGCCAGCTCCACTGAGCTGGCCAGGGTGCCAAATGTCCTGCATCACCAGCTATTGGGGAGGCTGAGGCAAGAGAATTGCCTAAGCCCAGGAGTTGGAGGTAGCTGTGAGCTGTGACTACACAGCACTCTACCAAAAGTGATAAAGTGAGATTGTCTCTAAAAAAAAAAAAAGTTCCAGGCTCGGTGCCTGTGGCTCAACGGGCTAAGGCACCAGCCACGTACACCTGAGCTGGTGTGTTCGAATCCAGTCCATGCCTGCCAAACAACAATGACGGCTACAACCAAAAAGTGGCTGGGCGTTGTGGTGGGTGCCTGTAGTCCCAGCTACTTGGGAGGCAGAGACAAGAGACTTTCTTGAGCCCAGGAATTAGTGTTTGCTGTGAGCTGTGATGCCACAGCACTCTATCCAGGGTGACAGCTTGAGGCTCTGTCTCAAAAAAAAGTTCCAACTGGAGGGGTAAGAACCACACAGGAGTTTGTAGATTCTGTTTTGCAGAGTGAAGGGGATACTTGGGAGCTGTTCTTTCTGTCATCCCACAACCTCCAGTTCCTCTCTCTGTCCTGCACAAAAAACAGCATTGGCAATTGTTGTGCTGTAGCTAAGAGAGTTATAATAGTGCTTTCTTTTCATTTTTTCCTGAAGCCCTGGGGAAGTTTTGAAAAGAACAAAGAAATTAGCAATATTCATCTCCAACAGAAAAGTATTTCCACAAAGACTTTCAGCCAACTGCTTGGAGAAGGAGAGAACTATGCAGGCTCCTAAAACAGAAGCTGGGTCTTCTGAGCCAGGGACTCCCTCTGCCCAGTCTAAGCAGTAGGAAAGCCAAAGTCTTGGCATATCAGTGCTCAGAGAACCTAGGACTTCTGATACTATGAATTCAGATGAGCATACCAAGGTAGGAATCGGGAACTTGTGGCTTCTGGGTCAGATGTGACTAAGTCTGGGTGGAGAATATCTGATGTCTCCAAACATTTGTGCAGGCATGTGATCACGTGCTTACCAGGATCAAGTGAAGTGGAACCATTTCTATTGTCACAGCTTTATGATTCAGAACTTCTTTTTTTTTTTTTTTTTTTTTGAGACAGAGCCTCAAGCTGTCACCCCAGATAGAGTGCCGTGGCATCACAGCTCACAGCAACCTCCAATTCCTGGGCTCAAGTGAGTCTCTTGCCTCCACCTCCCAAGTTGTTGGGACTACAGGCGCCCGCCACAACGCCCGGCCAATTTTTGGTTGCAGCTGTCATTGTTGTTTGGCAGGCCTGGGCTGGATTGGAACCCGCCACCTCAGGTGTACGTGGCTGGCGCCTTAGCCCGTTGAGCCACAGGCGCCGAGCCGATTCAGAACTTCTGACAAGAAGATGGGGCACTTCCACAGTTGTATGGGCCAGGAAAAGCCTCACCAGGTCCATCTGGGACTCATGTAATTGTGCTGGAGGCAATAACCACTCTCCAACAGGAACCTGTTTAGAGAAGGTCAACTCTGAGGACTGGACACCTGGTGTAACTCAGTTCACAATTTGGTTTTACCCAGGGCCGAGATTAAAGTGAGGTAGGTGAGAAACTCTCTGCAGGCATAAAATTTAAGAGGGTGCCAAATAACTAAGTAATTCAAGACAAATGCAATATTTAAAAAAACCAAAATTAGTGCAAAAAAATCCATGATGAACAGAATATCAAAGTTTAAAATAAGGACAGGCTATTGTTTGGGACTCTGCATTATTTTGCAGTAGAAATGGTCATTTTCCATTGCCCTGATGGACTGCCATGGCCTTCCCTGACAAGTGGCTTTATGAGGGTTGACAACAGTATGGAAACAGATTGGGTAACAAGGAGCTTTGTATGTAATAATTTTTTTTTTTATTTTAGTGCTTTTACCCAGTTTTTTTACATTTGGTTATATAGAAGACTATTTGGGTAAATGCATAGAGGAGCATGGATTTTTCCTTTTGTCTCCAGGCTCCAGGGTGGTTCACCTCAGTGCTGGTTTTTATCTTCAAGGGAAGTAGAGCCTAGGAAAGGGGTTCCAGCTGTTTGACCTTAAGCAAATGACAATCTCCCTGGCTGTCTATTTTCTCTTCTTTAAAATGGGAATAATTATACCCACCCCTTTTTGTTACTGTGAGGATGAAATGAAATGCTGTAGGCTGAATGCATATATACATGGGTCATAAAGAAAGTTTTGAGATACACAAAAATCAATGTAACATCTGGGGGGCACCTGTGGCTCAGGCAGTAGGGCCCCATCCCCACATACCGAGGGTAGTGGGTTCAAACCTGGTCCTGGCCAAACTGCAACAACAACAACAAAAAAATAGCTGGGCATTGTGGCAGGTGCCTGTAGGCCCAGCTACTTGGGAGGCTGAGGCAAGAGAAACTCCTAAGCCCAAGAGCTGGAGGTTGCTGGAAGTTGCTGTGAGCTATGACGCCACAGCACCCTACCAAGGGCGACGCAGTGAGACTCTGTCTCAAAACAAAAAAAAAGTAAACTCCACAGGATGGAAACAAATGAAGCCCTCCCAGCAACACCAATAAGTGGAGCAAGTTGAAACTTGAATGTATGAATCAGAAAGGATGCCATCACCTGTGTTTCTTGGAAGTGAAATAAAGTGCTGTAACACAGTTGGTTTCAAACTTTTTGTAGTGAGCTGTGTATAAATACATACACACACACACATACACATACACACTTTGCTACAGGCACTAAACCAGATTGGATTCCTTCCTTCTTTCTCTCTGTCCTGCGGGGATGGTTCAAGCATCTGGACAGCCCCTGGTGGGGCTAAGACTTATTCCCATGGATTTCATGTTGCTATGAAGTGTCCAATTTCAAATAAAAAATGTAGTTTATTACATCTCAAACAAGAAGCAATCCAATTAATCAAAGTATGCAAAACTCTTGACACAGTTTTGCCTTCTTTTTTTTTTTTTTTCTTTTAGAGATAGTCTCACTTTTTCACCATTGGTAGAGTGCTGTGGTGTCATAGCTCACAGCAATCTCCAGCTCTTAGGCTTAGGCGATTCTTTTGCCTCAGCCTCCAGAGTAGCTGGGACTACAGGTGCCTGCCACAACACCTGGCTATTTTTTGGTTGCAGCCATCATTGTTGTTTTGGTAGGCATGGCCTGGATTCAAACCCACCACCTCAGGTGTATGTGGCTGGCGCCTTAGCAACTTGAGCCACAGGTGCCAAGACCCGGCTATTTTTTTGTTGCAGTTTTGGCCGGGGCCGGGTTCAAACCCACCACCTTTGGTACATGGGGCTGGCACCCTACTCACTGAGTCACAGGCGCCACCCAGTTTTACCTTCTTAATGTTAGCTTATGTAGCCAGCAGTGAAGAAGCCTGGAGGTAGCCAGGCACAGTGGCTCACACCTGTATTCCCAGCACTTGGGAGGCCAAAGTGGGTGGATTGCTGAGCTCACAGGTTCGAGACCAGCCTGAGCCAGAGAGATACCCTGCCTCTAAAAATAGCTGCGTGTTGTGGTGGGCGCCTGTGGTCCCAGCTACTTGGGAGACTGAGGCAAGAAAATTGCTTAAGCCCAGGAGTTTGCAGTGAGCTATGACACCATGGCGCTCTACCAAGAGTGACAAAATGAGACTCTGTCTCAAAAAAAAAGAAAAAAAAAAAAACAAAAAAAGATGCCTAGAAAGTGAATGGCAATGAAATTGCAAAAGGCATTTTCCACATCTTGTTGAGAGTTGAATATTTTTCCTGGCAAGAAGTGGTCCAAAGCCTGGAAGAAGTGGTAGTCAGTCCATGCAAGGTCTGGTGAATAGGGTGGATGACAAGAGAGTTTCTAGTCCAGCTTCTGTAGTTTGAGCAGTGTTGTTTGTGTTGTCTTGCAAGAGGATTGGCCTGTCTTTATTGACCAGTTTCATGACACCGTGGTGGATGATACCACCACTGGATCACCAACGAGGTACCCTTAGTATTTTTG
Organism: Perodicticus potto; assembly: GCA_963574655.1. Lineage (NCBI taxonomy): Eukaryota > Metazoa > Chordata > Mammalia > Primates > Lorisidae > Perodicticus > Perodicticus potto. The sequence continues at coordinate 16,294 of CAUYRH010100885.1, forward strand.
TATAAATTTTCAGTTTCGGAATGTGTTTGGGATACTTCAGAAAGAATACATTTGGGATCATCAGAAAGAATACATTTTTCATCATATATATCAATATGGTGTAGAAATGGTTCACCTTTATGTTGTGATACCAAAGGAAGGCAAACTTCAACATGATGTCTCTTCTGACACTCTTTAATTCATGTAGGGCCCATCTATCCAGCTTCTTTACCTTGCCACTTTATTTCAAATGGTCCAATATTGATGAACTAGTAGCATAAAAACTTTCTGCTAATTCTTTTTTTTTTTTTTTTTTGAGACAGAGCCTCAAGCTGTCACCCTGGGTAGAGTGCCCTGGCATCACAGCTCACAGCAACCTCCAATTCCTGGGCTCAAGCGAGTCTCTTGCCTCCGCCTCCCAAGTAGCTGGGACTACAGGTGCCGGCCACAATGCCCGGCCATTTTTTGGTTGCAGCCGTCGTTGTTTGGCGGGCCCAGGCTGGATTCGAACCTGCCAGCTCAGGTGTACGTGGCTGGTGCCTTAGCCCGTTGAGCCACAG
>CAUYRH010100889.1:0-15073 GCA_963574655.1 Perodicticus potto
AAAAGAAGAACAATCTAATCCCAAACCCAGCAGAGGAAAAGAAATAACCAAAATTTTATCAGAGATTACTGAAATGAAAAACAAAAGAATCATTCAGAAAATTAATGAAATAATAAGTTGTTTTTTTCAAAAAATAAATAAAATTGATAAACCTTTGGCCAGATTAAATAGAAGCAAAAAAGTAAAATCTCTAATAACCTCAATCAGAAATGATAAAGGGGAAATAACAACAGATGCCACAGAGATACAAGAGATCATCTTGGAATCCTGCAAGAAACTCTATGCCCAGAAATATGACAATGTGGAGGAAATGAATCAATACCTGGAATCACAACCTCTCCCTAGACCAGTGGTTCTCAAACTGTGGGTCTCAACCCATGGGAATTGTATTAAAGGGTCACAGCATTAGGAAGGTTGAGAACCACTGCCCTAGATGTAATCAAGAAGAAATAGATCTCTTGAACAGACCAATTTCCAGAACTAAGAAGGAAGAAACATTAAAAAGTCTCCCAACAAAAATTATTCTGGTCCAGATAGCTTCATACCAGAATTATATCAAACATTTAAAGAAGAGCTTATACCCATAATGCAGAAATTATTATTTTGTCTCCCAACAAAAATTATACTGGTCCAGATGGCTTCACACCAGAATCATATCAAACATTTAAAGAAGAGCTTATACGCATAATGCAGAAATTATTCCAAAAATATTAAGAAGGAAGGAAGCTTCCCCAATGCATTCTATGAAGCAAATATCACTCTGATACCAAAACCAGGAAAAGACTCTACTATAAAGGGGAACTTGAGACCAATTTCACTAATGAATATAGATCCAAAAATCCTCAGTAAAATACTAGCCAATAGATTATAGCTATACATTAAAAAAAATCATTCATCACGATCAAGTAGGATCATCTCAGGGATGCAAAGCTGCTTTAATATACTCAAGTCCATAAACATATCTACAGAAACAAAAACAAAGACCATGTAATCCTCTCAATAGATGCAGAAAAAGCATTTGATAAAATTCATTTTCTGAGTAGAACATTGACGAGTATAGGCATAGGTGGCACATTTTGTAATTCGATCAAAGCCGTCTGTAGCATACCCATAGCTAAAATTGTACTGAATGAAATAAAACTGAAAGATTTTCCACTTAGAACTGGAAACAGACAAGGTTGTTCTCTATTGCCATTACTATTCAACATAGTGCTGGAAGTTCTAGCCAATATAATCAGGCAAGGGAAGAAAATAAAGGGCATTCAAATGGGAGCAGAGGAGGTCAAACTTTCCCTCTTTGATGATGATATGATCTTATACTTAGAGAAACCCAGAGTCTCAACCGCATACAGCAATGTCTCAGAACATAAAAATCAATGCCCACAAATCAGCAGCCTTTGTATATGCCAGTAACAGCAAGGACATAATTCCCTTCACAGTATCTTCAAAAAAATGAAAAGATGAAAAGCTAATCAAGGACGTAATTCCCTTCACAGTAGCTTCAAAAAAATGAAATACCTAGGAATATACCTACAAAAGAGGTGAAGGACCTCCACAAAAAGAATCACAAAACCCTAAGAAAAGAAATAGCAGAAGATATTAACAAATAGAAGAACAAAGCATGCTCATGGCTGGGAGGAATCAACAGTGTCAAAATGTCTATACTTCCCAAAGTAATGTACAGATTCAATGCAATCCCCATAAAAATACCATCATCATACTTTAAAGATTTGGAAAAAATAATTATTTGTTTTTTTGTGAAACCATAAGAAAACCCAAATAGCTAATGCAATTCTTAGTAACTAAAGCAGGAGCATCACCCTACCACACTTTTGGCTGTTCTATAAGGCCATAATGATCAAAACAGCATGGTGTTGGCACAAAAATAGAGTCATTGACATTTGGAACTGAATGGAAAACCATGAGCTGAAACTAACCTCTTACAGCCCCCTGATCTTTGATAAACCAAACAAGAACATAACACTGGGGAAAAGAATCCCCTGTTCAATAAATGCTGTTGGGAGAACTAGATAATGACATGTAAACTGAAACTGGACCTGCACCTTTAACCACTTACAAAAATTGATACAAGATGAATAACAGATTTAAATCTAAGACATGCAACAATAAAAATCCTCAAAGAAAGTGCATGGAAAACACTTGAAGATATTGGCCTGGGAAATATTTTATGAAGAAGACTTCTGTGACAATTGCAACTTAAATACAAATACATAAATGGGACTTGATTAAACTGAAAAGCTTCTGTACAGCTAAGAAAACAACAACCAAAGCAAATAGACAACCTTCCGAATGGGAAAAGATACTCGCATATTATGAAACAGATAAAAGCTTGATAACTAGGACCTATAGAGAACTCAAATTAATCAACAAACAGACCTCCAAATCCCATATATCACTGGGCAAAAGGGATGAATAGAACCTTCTCTAAAGAAGATAGACAAATGGCTAAAAAATATATGAAAAAAATGCTTATCATCTCTAAAATGAAAATCACAACTACCCTGAGATATCCCCTAATCCCAGTGAGAATAGTCCACATTACAAAGTCTCAAAGCTGTTGACACTGACACGGACATGGAGAAGAAGGGAACATTTTTACACTGCTGGTAGGACTGCAAACTAACACAGCCTTTTAGGAAGGAAATATGGAGGATCCTCAAAGAAATCAAACTCCACCTCCCATTGGATCCTGCAATCCCATTACTAGACATCCACCTGGAAGAAAAAAAACCATTTTATCTTCATAAAGACATTTGCACTAGACTTTTTATTGCAGTTCCATTTACAATTGCGAAAATGTAGAAACAGACTAAATGCCCACCAACCCAGGAATGGATTAACAAGCTGTGGTACATGTACACCATGGGATACTATTCAGTCATTAGAAAAGATGGAGTCTTTACATCTTTTGGATTAACCTGGATGGAGGGGGAACACATTCTTCTTAGTAAAGCAAGAATGGAGAAGCAAGAATGCGATGTGCTCAATTTTAATATGAAGGCAGTAAATGAGTTAATACAATGGTGGGGTAAAGTAATGAGGGAGGGGGAAGAGGGGAGAAAGGAAAGTGAGGGGGTTCATGGTGTATGGCATACCTCTTGGGGGTGGGGCACAAGTGTAAGAGGGACTTTATCTAACAAGTGAAATCAGTATAACCTAATTCTTTGTACCCTCAATGAATCTCAAACAATAAAAAGAACAAAACATACAACATCAAAAAAAGAAGTTTATACACTTCAAATTATTCACACTATTTATTCAATAGCTATTTAGCATCCTATATGGGCATAAGATCACCCAAATATTGAGAGCATAGTAGTTATCCATGTGAATTTTATTTCTATGAGTCTGAAGTTTTCCTTTTATATTCATATTATTAAATATCAGAGCTATTACAAAATAAAAAAGTGGAGTGATGTGATACTTAACTCATTCTTTTCATCTTCCCTTCTTTCAGAGATGCTAAGAAACATGAAATTGCCATAAGGCAAGAAGGAGGCTAAAGAATAAGAGTCCTCCACACACTGAATTGAACTATGCTGAATAATTGAGAGCTAGATGTTTTTGCAAACTGCTTTTATTATATTACCCTACATGTAATCTTTGAGTTCCACAAAATAACTTGATGTAGCATAGCAATATTATTACTGCGACTTCTCTGTCATATCCTCTTTATCACAAAAATAAGAGTCTATCAGAAAATATATAATATTAGACAAAACTTGGCTTTATCATTACTGACGTTATTTCTTTTATGCTGGTTCTCTTTATAAAGATACTCACAGAGTTCTCTTTGTTATAATAAATTATACCAAGGAAACCCTTTCTTTCTTTCTTTCCTGGCATATTTTTTCATGAGCAATGTTTTCTGTTGCTTACATATAACTGCAGAACTCTTTCAAAATGGAAAACTGATCTATTTTGCTTGCCTTCCATACACTGTCCACAGACTGTAGGTAAGTATACACATTTGTTCTAGAAAATTGCCAGCTCAAAAATACAAACTCTGTATTCAATAGCCTGTCAACCATTTAAAAACAATCTTGTTTGAAATTTTAGAGTACCAAAAAACCCCAACAGATTTTAATGTTTAAGAATCTACACTGAATCCAAGTTTATGAACAAAGACAAGTTGATGTTAAAGTCAATCATAGATGATAGTGTTTCTTGCCACTGTGCCTACTTTGGGGCCATATTCCTGCTGACCACTTTAAAATGTTCTTGAAGTACTTGTAATATATGGGAATCAGAGATTAGTGATGGAAGGAACTGCTCATTGTCTGTGATTGAATTCTTATATTCTTTCTACATCAGACTCTGCAAGATCATCATTAAATTAGTCTGAGAAATTTGAAGCTTAAGAAATCAGGGCAATACATTACAACATGCCAATATCACTATTCTCCTGTTCTGACATTCTCCCTTGATTGGCAGGTGAAGGAAAAAGAAGGGCAATCACCATTAACTTAGGGTAAATGAAACTGGAATATTAAAATTCAGAATTATTTGAGTGACTGAATTGGCTGGCAGAATATTTTCCAGTTAAGAGTGGGGAAAGATTAATTCTAAACATGACACCACTATTGTACTTATACAAATCTTTTGGGACAATTGTTTTCTACCCTGATTTTTCTTTTTGATGTTTGATATGACTATTTGACTGACCTAGCTATTTAATTTCTACTAATGTATTGTGAAAACAATATATTCATCAAATTAGATTGGGAGGTATTAAAAGTTTATCCCTAAACTAGAGAGAAATATAATTTTGCCTTCTGTAGACATTTAAATCATATGCCTTGAGTTTTCAGGGATTGTTCCAATTTCATCTATGTTGTCATATGTCTTGGTTCATGTTTTAAAAATGTAGGAACACTGATATCCTAGTAAAAATAAGACTAACTTTGAAATTACATAAAAATAATTTTGTGTGAATCTAAGAATCACATAATAGAATCAGGAAAAAAAATTATTGTGAGACTAATTTTACTGAGTTTCTCACTTATCAGGAGGTGTTATGTTAAATTTTTGAGTATTATTTTAGAAGTTCTTTCAGCACAAATATTTCAAATGTATTCATAGAAAATCTTCTTTCTTTACAAATTTATTCTTCCATTATTTATAGTTATTATGACAAGCTATTTCTCCATGCCCATTCCATAATTTTATGTTGTTATTGAACATTTGAGAATTGGTGGCATAAGCTGGAGAGGCAATTTTTCTGAATATTCTTTTTCAAGAATAACTTGATTGTTATTCAGTAATTCTGATTAGTAAATAATTTTAATTGATCCATAATAGACATATTTAATTGGAGATATATAGTATATATGTTTCTATCATGTCTAAAGATCAAATTAGTATATTTGGATGGCCATCACCTTATATATTTTTATCTACTCTATGCTAGAAACATTCAAATTACTCTCTTCTTGCTATCTGAAATGTATAATAGATTATTGTAAACTATAGTTACCCTAGTGATCTATTGAACACTAGGTCTTATTTTTTTTCTACTGAACTTTATATTTGTACCTATAGAAGCTGAATAATGCTGTTTTATAGAGTGTTTTACTCTGTGGCTAATTAGTTTATTAAGGCAAAGATGACTGGATACTACTCTTTGGAAATGTAAAGGTTCTTTTGGAGATTTCCTCATTCCATCGAGAAATCTGTATTCTTGTTCAAGACAAAATTAATTCCTTTAAAGATGAACATATTGGCTTACCTAGTACTTTTAATTTTAAAATAATCAGTCTGTGAAGATGGTGTTTTGAGGAGGAAAATCTAGGGAAGATGGGAGAAATTAATCATAAAATTCAGAGAAAGAAAATACCAGAATTTTTTAAATGGTGGATAAGGACCTCTGCTTCCAATGATATTGGCCTTACCCTGGAAAAAACATTATAAGAAAAGACAGATAAAGCATATTTGATTAAAAATATTAAAGCTAAAAAAAATAAAATCTGGGGAGAAATAAACTCACAAAAATGAGATCAATGTTCTGCACATGCTTTACTTTGTATTCTATATCTTTAAAGTGTACAACATGTTTTGATATATATGTGCAGAGGTTAATAATTACTAAGTCAATCACATACCCACCATATTACATAGTTACATTTTTTTCTTTTGTGGTAGAAGCATCTTAGGTAATTTTCAGTATATAATCTAAAGTTATCAACTATAGTCCTTATGCTGTACATTGGATATCTAGACATATTTAGCCTACAAAACTACAAGTTTGTGTCCTTTTGACCTACATTTTCCCATTTCCTTTTCTTTACTACCCCTCGTAACCACTATCCTACTCTCTACTCTAATGTATTCAACTTGTTTTAGATTACACTTATAAATGAGATAGAACAGTATTTTTCTTTCCTTTTCTTTGCTTGTCTTATTTCACTTAGAATATGTCCTTCAGTTTCACCTGTGTTGTCACAAATTGCAGTATCTCCTATTTTAAAGCTGAATAATATTCCACTCCATATTTCTACCACAATTTCCGTATCTGTTCATCCATTGACGGACACTTGGGTTTTCTCCTTATCTTGCCTACTGTGAATAATGCTGCAATGAACATAGGAGTGCAGATATCTCTACGAAGTGCTGATTTCAACTGGTTTCCAATATACCAAGTTTTTAATAAGGTAGTACTATTTTTAATTTTTTATTATCCTCCATACAGTTTTCTATAATGTCTACCCTAACTTACATTCCCCCCCACAGTGTACAAGATTTCCTTTTTCTCCACCTCCTAGACAACACTTGTAATCTCTTGTCTTGTTAATAACAGCCATTCTAACAATAGTAAAGTGATATCTCACTGTAGTTTTGTTTTGCATTTCCCCGATGGTTAGTGATATTGAGCAAATTTTCATATACCTGTTGGCATTTTTATTTCTTCTTTGAAAGAAACTGTTTATGTCTTTGCTCATGTTTCAATTGGTTTTTCTAGATTTTTTTTTCAGTTTTTGCTATGCAATTGTCAATTTCATTATATATTTTGGATATTAACCCCTTATTATAATAGATACATGGTTTGCAAATACTTTCTCCTAGTCCATAGGTTGCCTTTCATTTTGTTGATTGTCTACTTGGCTGTGATGAATATTTTTAGCTTGATCTGGTCCCATTTGCTTATTTTTACTTTGTCTGCGTATGCTTTTTGTGTAATATCCAAATAAATCATTGCCAAGTCCAAAATCGATTTTAGTATCAAGGCAACACATCTCTATGTTTTCTTCTTAGAATTTTACAGTTTCAAGTGTTATGCCTTGAGTTAATTTATGTTTACCATATAGATAGGGATCTATGAGGATATCCAGGTAATTTTAAGCACCACTTATTAATAAGAAACTACCCTCTCCTCACTGTCTCTTCTTGGTGCACTTGTTGAAAATTAGCTAACTGCATATTCTTGCATTTATTTCTGGGTTTTCTATTCTGCTACATTGGTCTTTATGTCCGTTTTTATGCCACTATTATATGATTTTGATTACTATGGCTTTGGGATGTAATTTGAAATCAGGAAATGTATGTTTTTCCTCTATTGCATAAAAAGTTTTACAACTTTTTAAAGTTTTGTCTGTCAACTCCATTTAATCAATACTGCTGCTCAAGCCCTTCATTTCTTTATTGATTTTTATCTGTATATTATATTTACTGTGGAAAGGGGAGTATTTTTTACTATTATTAGTGTATTGCTGCCAATTTCTCCTTTTAGATTTTTCGACTTTTTTAATGTATCTAGGCTGTCAGATGTTAGGCATAGATATGTTTATAATGTTTAGGTATTCTTTCTGAATCCATTTTTTGGTCAGTATGTACTGATCTTTTTTGTCTCTAGGGATACTTTTTGACTTAAAATCTACTTTTGTAAAATTATAGCAACTCCTAAGTTCTTTTGGTTTTCATTTGCAGAGGAGTACCATTTTCTATCCCTTCAATTTTGTCTTATGTTTGTCCTTAAATCTAAAGCAAGTTTCTTGTAGACATCTTATAGTTGAATCTTGTTTTTACAGTCTATTCAGGTACTGTTATGTTTTCTTGGGGCATTTAATCCATTTACATTTAAAGTAATTATAATCCTTCGATAAGAGAGGATTTGCTATTGCCATTTGTTAACTGTTTTCTGTTTCCTTGTGGTTCTTTTGCCCTTCTTTTTCTTTCCTGTTGTCTTCTTTTGAGTTTGTTTGCATTGCTAAATTTCGATTTCCTTCTTTTTATTTTATGTAAATTCTACAGATGTTTTCTTTGTGCCCACCAAGGATATTACATAATAGTCAAAACAGTTTATTTTAAGCTAATAACGTAATGTTTCTTACATGTAAGAATTCTCCATTTTTACCTCTCCTCCCCCCATTATAGGATATTTATAGAAGTAATAAATTTAAAAAGAGGATTCAACCTGTATCCCTAAGCTCCATGAATTATTGAGGCACTAGCAAAGGTTTCTGGAGACACTTTGAAGCATGTATCATAAGAGATGGAATGCTGCCACTTGGTCACAGATAATCTCATCGGTTAGGTATTATTAGGGCCAAAGGTTTTGGTGATTGTGTCAAATGGGCCTTGGTAGAGCAGAGATTCATCCTTATGCCCATCCTATCAAGATAGTTATCCACTGGTGATTACTATGATGAAGAGAGTTCAAGGTGTCAGGTGAGGCAGCATCTGCTGTCCAGCAGCTTCTGCTCTCCCTAGTGGAGCTGAGGCAGGGCAGACCTAAGCACTGCATGAGGCCAACACCAGGCAAGGACAGAAGAGTGGCTCCCACATGAGACCACAGAGAGCACAGGGAGCATCAAAACCAGGACAGGCAGCCAGGAAGAGCTTTTAATGTGTAAAGGGATGGAGAAGCCATAATGTATTTAAAAGCTGGCACCATAAGTCCTCTTAATATGACATATGTTGCTGGGAGGAAAATAACAAGTGTTTGAGACAGAAAATGCACACCTTAAATCACAGGTGGGTCTTGCCATCAGTACCTAAGGAATAAGTATGTGAAGTCATGTGGATGATCCGGCAAGAAGAGGCTAAGCCCTAGAGAGCAGAGGGAAGAGGAGAAATGAGGAAAATACATGTGCAGCTTTGGCTCCTGCATAGCACAAGTTTACTGCCACTCCCAAATCTTAAATAAAAGCCCCTGTGTTCCCAAGTCTTTTAGGTACATGTAATTTCTTCTCAGAACCTGAAAATAGGCTCAAGATTTCTACCTGAGTTACTGCAGTGCTGAGTGGAGGCACAATGCTTACCGACAGGTCCCCATCTGGCAGAGAAAGCCTTGGAGAAGTGAGTTCCCCCACTAGGAGCTTGGCAGGGCAGGGAGAAAGCTTGAGCTGATAGACTGTATCTGGTGGCCTTTCAGAGTTAAACTGCATCATGACTATTACACTTTCAGTGGCCTTTTCTTCTTTCCTCCTTATGCCTGAGGGTTTATATGAGCACTCTTTGACTTGTATTTTGTATTTCCAGAACTTGACTTGCCTCTTGAGGACTTAAGTGAAAAGTCTACCTTCCACTTGCTAGCTTCAGGATTTTTTTGTTTTGTTTTGTTTTGTTTTTAATTGTTGGGGATTCATTAAGGGTACAAGAAACCAGGTGCTAGCTTCAGTTTTCATAGCCTCTTTGCTCCAGAGTAGACTCCTTAACTGTGTTTTCTTCCACTTCTACAAATATACACCCTTCTAGACCTTCCTGACCTTTTCTGAGGCAAAAGGGGAAGGAGGATGAAAGAACATGGTATTTATTTCTAGGGGGAAAGCTGATTGCATTAATTCATAATATTTATCTCTTAAATGATACAGGCTCTTTCTAGCTTGATCATGGGTATCTGTGGCCTCCCATCATCAGCAGTAAGCCTCTCTCCATTCTTCCCATTGTTTCTCATTACTCCGCTTTATCCACGGACTCACAGGCTTTCTGACCTAAAGAAAAATAAGCACTGCATAGAACCTCTGCTATAGGACCAAACATATTGAAATGACTTTTTATGAAGATATTGAAACAATGTAAAAGAAAGACATGAAGATTGTTTCTCCTGAGGGTTCAATTATTTAGAGAGCCTGTAGCAAACTTTGATTGATAAATCTAACCTTTCCTTTTCTGGCAATAGTTGATCACACTATGATGAAAACAAGTTAGAGAATGGAAAAATAATATTTGGATTTCAACAAAATAATGAAAATGTAGGGACTGACTTTGACTTTTGCAAGGTGAGAAAAGATTTCTCATTTTGATTGTGTGATGGCAGGAATCTCTTTGAAAACCTGGCCAGACTGCATGATGCATTTCAAAATCAACATTTTTAAATATAGCCATATATCCCCGATACAATTTCTTGGTCCCTACAGTGAATAATGAAACAAATTTCAGAGTGGGGGCCCTGTACATGAAACTGAAAAACATAATTGGGAAGTAAGTAATAGCTAAAAGTATGAAAGTGGCAGCAGTTTGCCGAAATGTTTTCTACTACTCAAATTGATTGCCTAAAATGTTAACTGTCCAAATTTAGGCAGGTAGGTCTTACTAATTCATCAGGGGTTTTAGTCCTATTAAGACCTAGGTATGCATTGTTAAACCCTACGTTGGCAGTTCAGAAGCTATAATCAGGTTTCATTTATACCTTTGCTACTACTTCCTATGTGTCATACTGAGTTTCTAGAAAAACATAGTTGCATGAGCTTGGAATGATACTGTATCATTGGACCTCAGTTTCCCTTTCTGTTAATATCTATGTTTCTTTTTAGTCCTTCTGAAGAGAATGTTCTGTAATAAATGAAAACTTCTGTTCTGTTCAATGTGGATTCATTAATCACATGTTACTAATAAACACTGGAAATGAGCTACTATGACTGTAAAAGTAAATTTTTAATTTGATTTTCTAAGTTTATCTAAATACAAATAGCCCCATATGGCTAATGTCTGCCACGTTTAAAGTATAAATCTAGATGATTAGTTTAAGTATACTCTTCATGGGCGGCACCTGTGGCTCAAAGGAGTAGGGCGCTCACCCCATATGCTGGAGGTGGTAGGTTCAAATCTAGCCCTGGCCAAAAACTGAAAAAAAAAAAAAAAAAAAAGTATACTCTTCACTCTAAAACCCTGTCATTCATTAACTCAACCTAAATATTTTTGCCTGTGACAGGTAGAAAATATTTTATATTTTATTTGAAATTATTTTGCAAGTCTTGCAAAATCAGTTATAGAACATTATATTTTTTATAAATGCCCTTTGTTTTATGAAACTTTAATAGTTTTGCAGTTTCCTGCTCTCAGCACCACCTTTCTGATTTTAAAAAATATTGTAGATGACCAAGGACTATTTCAAGAGATTATGAAAAGAAACCTTCGCTTATATTTAATTTCATTATGAGAATGCTCAAAATGCTAAATTGCTTAAAGAAAAACCCAGGACTTTTGCAAACTGCATTATTTTCTACATGTAGCTGGAAAAACATTGAGTGTTTGTTCTTAAAAAAAAAAATCCCAAACTATAACCTCAGCACCACAAGTCCTTGTGCTCAAGACTTCTTGGGTGTGTCTCTGGATCATTACCTTCAAATCTGGCTCAGAATAAACCTCCTTAAATTATAAAAAGAAAAAAAATCAATCAATAAAATTAATCTTTAAAAATTGTACACCTGTCTTTAAACCTGATTGGCTGTTCAAAGATTTCTCTTTATCTTTTTCACTAATATTTGACTTAGTAAATGCATGTGTGTCTGTGTTTGCTAATAGGCTATATGTTCTTTGAAGTTAGCAATTATATTTATATCACAATCTTCCTGCATACCACAATATCCACTACTAATTCAGATAAAAGATATGAGACAAAATTTAAAATTTATTATGATCAAAAACATTTAACTAATTAACCAAAAATCAAAAACAAACCCTGTCTTTCATAAGCCAGAAAATAAAAAAGAGAAATTCCTAGTGCAAAACCTTATCTCTAACAATTATTATTGTATTTAGAACATGCATGTGACGGTTTATTTTAAATATTTCCTTATCAAAGAGTGTGAACCTAGGCCTAAAAGAATTTGTCAGGAGGAAAAATTATCATTTGGTCTGAACAGATGGATCGTTCATTCAAAATTATTATAAAAGGAAATGGAATTTCAGATATTCACTCCCGATCTACTCCAGTGAGCCCACTGTGTTACAATTGACACTATAACTTTATTAGAGATAAGACATAGTCAGTAAACTGGATTGTAGCATGAGCACAATCCTCCCTGCAGAAAAATATACCGACTGGCATGTATTCACTAACACGTAGAAATTGTTCATGTATCTGGAATTGTTAGGGAGTAAGGTATTGCATATTAAGAGATTTTTTTTTTAAACTAAAAATATAAGGAAGACTATTTTAACCAGCACTCTTAGTAGATGATTCTGAATTTATGAAATTTATACGTTGGTATCCGTAACATTTCCATGACAAGTGGGTCATAAGTTCAATCGACATTTGTGTTATTAACATAGACGGAGATGAGAGGAGCATGTTTGTTAAAATTGAAGATGACATATTACTGGCAGGGATAAGTAATGGAAGAAAAAAAATCAAATCATGATTAAAAACAATTGGTGAGTTTGTGCTTGGGTTCGAAAAGAGATACCACAAAGACAAGTGAGAGATTCACATGAAACTGGCAGTTTCTCCTTTGTTTTCTGATTTCTACCCTTTTTTTCTGTGCCCCAGTGTGTTCCAGAGACAGCTTGAAACTGCTTGCAAAGCCACCTCATTTTCATGAGGTTGCTCATTTTCTCTCACATAAACTTCGCAATATGTCTATAAGGTACATAGTGCTGAGGTAAAATATAAGTTATCATACTGAGATCTATCATAAAAATAGAACAGAAGAGGTGGTCCTGGGAAGACCGTGCAATAGGAAGCACCAGGAATCTGTGTCCCTGCAAAGACAACAATGGCACTGGCAAAGTCAATCTGAGGGAACAACAGTGGTCTTCCCCTTATCTGTGGTTTCTCTTTTCTCAATTTTAAGCATATTAAATGGAGTTTCATAAGTACATAATTCATAAGTTTTAAAATGCATACCATTTTGAGAAGTGTGATGGAATCTCACACCATCCCATCTCATGCCACCCAGGACATGAATCATTCTATGTACACTCACTGGTCATTTAGGAGCCTTCTTGGTAATCAAATTTAAAAAATAGTATATATAGAATTTGGTAATATCTGCAGTCCAGTAAGAGTTTTAGAACATATCCTGCTTGGATATGGAAAGATTACTGTATTTTTGAACTCTGAAGTCTGTGAAAGGCTTGCACACTTCCAGGGAGAGGTTTGAATGGTAAATTGAGATTTAGTTTTAGTTATTAGTTTAGCAGGGGTCACTCATCTCTCACTCATCCCCGTGCCTGGTGGCTATGCATGTGTTCTTGGGGTAGTTTGTGCACAGTCTGTGGGACCCACAGTAGACAGTAAGGACCCTGTCTTCCCAGTATCAGTGGTTTATGTTCTGACCTGAAAGCTGCTTCTGATCAGGGAGGTGTAAAAATGTAAGTGAGCAGCCATCGTTGCACCTTAGTGCCATTGTTGCAAGCTGCTCTTATTTAAACAAAAGCTAATTCCTGGGGACTTAACTAGTTGGTGCATTTTCTTATCTTTATTTTTCTCTTTTTTCCCTTTTTGGAGCTAGATGTGTGAGACTAATTCCAAAGCAACTAGGTATACAGGAGAAATTAGAAAGTCATCATGCATACCCAGGGAAAGGCACAGGCAGAGAAAAGACCTAAGAACATCTTAAGTTTATGCCTCAGGTTGATCCTTGGTATAGTGCAGAGTTTTTCGACCTTTTTAATTTCATGGCACACTTGAACCTATAGTTAAACTTTGGTGGCACACTTCAATTATGTTGGTCAAAAATGTTTTTTAAAAAAGAATATACTTACATGCTTTGAACTTATTTTGAAAGTAATTTAATTAATAATCGTTAAAAATTAAAGACACACCAGTGAGCCCTAAGATACCAGTTAAAAATCGATGGTACAGAGATAGACAAAAAAAATCAAAACCATACCATAACTAACAAAACCAACCCCAAAACTAGTAAACCTTAAGGAAAGAAGAAAATTTGATTACCAGAGTTACCTGATTATAAATTCAAATGTTCAGTTTTCAACAATAACAAAAACATCACAAGTTATACAAAGAAACGGTAAAGAAAAAAAAAACACTACAGAAACTGTTGCTGAGAAAGACAAGATGGTAGATTTATCATACAAAGACTTTAACACAACTATCTGAAAAACTCAAAAAAAAAGAGAAAAGCCAAGAAAATGATGTATGAGCAAAATGGATACATCAATAGATTTAAAAACCTAGAAGAAATCAAAAAGATTCTAGAGCTGAAAATTATAATAACTGTAATAAAAAAAATCACTAGAGGGACTCAAAGACATATTTAAGTAGATGAAAGAATCATTACACTTGAAAATAGGGCAATTGAAATGAACAATCTGTTCTGAAGAACAGAAAGAAAAAAGATTAATGAACAGAGCCTAAAGGTAACATTACACATCATCAAGCAGACCAACAAATGTCATGGAAGTCTCACAAGAAGAGTGAGGAAGGGCAAGAGGGATTATTTGAAGAAATAATGGCCAAAAACTTCTCAAATTTGAGGAAAGATGTGAATGTAAAAATTCAAGAAGCTCAAAAAGCTCCAAGTAGGATGAACTCAAAGCAATCCATACCAAGACATATTATAATCCAATTATCAAAGGACAAAGACAAGGAGAAAATCAGCAGCAAGGCAGAATTGACTTATTCTAAATTGATTTACAAGAGTATCTCAGTAAAACTATCAGTGGACTTTTCATTAGAAAATTCAAGGTCAGAACATTATATTTAAAATTCTAAAAGAAAAAATTCAACTAATCATCTCGTATCAAACAAAACTGTTCTTCAAAAAGGAAGGAGAGAATAGAAGGGTCTCTGTGTCGTGTGGGGGGAGAGAGGATAAAGGGGGAAGAGAGGATAAAAAGTGAGATCACACTTGTGGTGCATATTTGAAGG
>CAUYRH010100890.1:0-12810 GCA_963574655.1 Perodicticus potto
CTCCCTCCCCTTCCCTCCTTCATCCTAGGCTATAGTTGTGTTTCATTTTTCATATGCAAGTGTGAGTGATTATAAATTGGTTTCACAGTAGTACTGAGTACATTGGATATTTTTTTTCCATTCCTGAGATACTTTACTAAGAATATTTTCCAGCTCCATCCATGTAAACATAAAAGAGGTAAAGTCTCCATTTTTTTTAATGCTGCATAGTATTCCATGGTATACATATACCACAATTTATTAACCCATTCATGGGTTGATGGGCCCTTGGGCTTCTTCCATGACTTGACAATTATGAATTGGGCTGCAATGAACAATCTGGTGCAAAATATCTTTATTGTCAAGTGACTTTTGGTCCTTTGGATATACACCTAGAAGAGGAATTGTGTCTTTCCTATTTCTCACGGCCTCATCCTCTCCACCCCTTTCTCACCTCTCCAGCTCTTTACCAGCCAGTCTGTTAAGTGACCACGAGGGTGCACCAAAGCCAACATGTGGCCAGGCCCACCGCCATCAGCATCCCCTCAGCTTCCCTGATGGCGCCTGGCTTCTCTGTACACAGTGACCAGTCCTGGACCACTGGAGACATTCAACACTTGTTTACTGACTGAACGAAGGACATTGAACTCCTATCCAGACTTGGGCTCAGGGCAAATATTTACTCTTTAATCATTTCTGCTTGTAGCTTCAATTAGAGAAGACTAATGCATGTGTCTTAAACAATTTTCAACATGTGACAGCAGAAATAGTTCTAGGTTACCATGTAAATAGATACAGAAGCAGCAAATCACACGGCATTGATAATGTGAAAGGAATAGAACTGTCCAGAAACTTAGAATAACATTGAACATGGACTCCTGATTGAAAATGGACTTTTACAAACTATTTTATAAGTAACTCGTGTACTAATCAAAGCTTCCATTCTCCCAGATGCTGTTCCAAATACAGACTATACATTAGATTTGCTCTTTGTCCTTGAAGGACTTTCAATACAGTTGTGGAAGGAAAAGGTATGAGAGAGGTCTCAGAATATTTCAGTGCTCAGCTCGGCACCTGTGGCTCAACAGGCTAAGGCACCAGCCACGTACACCTGAGCTGGTGGGTTCGAATCCAGCCCCAGGCCTGCCAAACAACAATGACGGCTGCAACCAAAAAATGGCCAGGCGTTGTGGCGGGCGCCTGTGGTCCCAGCTACTTGGGAGGCAGAGGCAGGAGACTCACTTGAGCCCAGGAATTGGAGGTTGCTGTGAGCTGTGATGCCACAGCACTCTATCCAGGGTGATAGCTTGAGGCTCTGTCTCAAAAAAAAGAATATTTCAGTGCTACACTGGTGGGGCTGAGAAAACACCCCTGTAGTTCAGAGGAAAGAAGAATTAGTTGGAGCTTGAGTGAGAAAAGTACATAATAAAAAGTTGGAGTTCTCAAAGTACAAAAATACCATAAAATCCTCTTTAACCAGATTAATAACTTCCCCCCAAATTTATAATTTCAAACATATTTCAAGCAGGCTGTAGAATACTTTGGCTAAGCTAGACTAAATCCTATATTCTTCTGAATACTATTAAAAAATACATATTCACATTTAAAAATACATATTCACATGAGCTACAAAGCTGTAACTCAACATTTCAGCACCTATGACTTTTAAAAAGTTACGGAATTTTAGAGCCGATTCTAATCATTTATGAACTCAGAGTCAAACTCTTCTATTTCCTTTTTCAGAAAGTTAAGGAATACCTAATACATTAGAAATGTGATTGATTTTTAGACTTGGGATTATTTACCGAGTCTGTGTGTTAGCCAGCTTTCTTTCCTCCTTATAGAGAGCAGCCTCACTTTTGGCCTTTATAGGTGAAGCACTCAGAACTCCTGGCAGGTGGTAAGTGCTCATAGCTATTACTGCTGTTGTTGCAGATGTGGCTTCTACTGTTGCTCTCACTCTTGCAGGGTCATCAACCCTACTAGAGCTGCTCCTGCTGCTGCTTGGACTGGTTCACCAGCACTTCCCTCCCCGGAGGATGGGCAACTAAATAAAAGAACGAGAGACTTACCTTTGACCTAGAGGTTCTTAGCTGATAGTCCAAAGATCCTTGAATGTGTGAACCTGAATGGAAAAAATTTACTTCTTTGTTTTCACTATCATAGAATGAAATGTAGCTTTTCCTTCAATTATAAACATGGACAACAAACCACTATAACATTAACAGTACCTGTGACTATCACCAGTACAAATCATTGATATTTTCATATCACTCTATAGTTATTACAGAAATATCACTTATGTTTGTCAATACTTCTCACCACTAGATCTTGTTATATAATGTGTTGATAAAGAAGTGGGCCAGGTAGAGTAGCTCACACTCTTTAATCCTGGCACTTTGGGAGGGTAAGGCAAGATGATTGCTTGAGGCCAGGAGTTGGAGACCAACCTGGGCAACATAGCAAGACCCTGTCTCTACAAAAAATAAAAAAACCTCTGGATAATGTGACATGCACCTGTAGTTCCAGCTACTCAGGAGGCTGAGGCAGGAGGATCACTTGAGCCCAGGAGTGTGGGGTTGCTGTGAGCTATGATGATGCCTCTGTACTTAGCCTGGGAGAAAAAGTGTGACCTTGTCTCAAAAAAATATATATACATGTATACCACATATATGGGGTTTTTATCTTTTTAGAGCTCTCTGCATAATATATGACGGATTCCTTCATAATCTTAAGTAATTTGTTTTATTCATTCAAAAACATTATTCTGAGAAGACTAAGGTAGGTGTCCCAGATTGCTGAAGGGGTTCTGGCGCAAAAGTACTTAGGAACCTCTGTCCTAGACCCTATCCCACAGGTATTTAGGAGCCTCTGTCCTAGACCCTGTCCCACAGGTAGTTAGGAACCTCTGTCCTAGACCCTGTCCCATGGGTAGTTAGGAGCCCTGCCCTAGACCCTGTCCCCCCCACAGAGCCTTCACTCGCCATGTCCCCTCTCCCTAAAACTCCTGCCCTTCTTTTCCTGTGGATATTATTTAGGTATCTGCAGAAATAATTTGTTAGGAGGGGTGTCTAAATTTTATTTTTCCCCACATCATTTCTGTCCCACCTCATCATCAGTCAGAAAAACTATGACTCAGCGGTAACACAGAATGAAATGGAGAACAAGCTGCAAGGCCCAGGAGACTTGTCCTTATGAACACCATGGCCTCACGAACACCACGGCAAGGAGAAACACGTCCATGCCAGAAACAGCCCTGGGAACAAGAAGGAAAGAGAAATTTAGAACAGACACAAATAAGATACTTTAAGACGTAGCTACAGAAAGTAAGCCTGGACCATGTAGCCAAGAATTCCCCTCCGGGAGGCTGCCCAGCAAAGCCCTCCATGGTGGGGTGCTGGCAAAAGGTCCAGAAGGTCCACGGAAGGTCACCTCAGAAGCTGCAGGAAATGAATGGACAGAGACAGAATCAAGGGTGGAAGGGTGCAGAGCTCTACCACAGCGCAGCTACGAGGGAGATTTAGGGCAAGGTTAAGGGTGCTCCATTCGAAATTCCCTGTTTCAGTTCTTTGAAATATACATCCCCATCTTGAGCCTTCTGCTTAACTTCAAATGTAGTGCACTCTCTTGAATGCAAAAAAAACATCAAACTGAGAAGAACTTGCCAGAGAGAAAAAGTCAACAGCAACAGAGTGAGGTTGCAAATAACAGGGAGATGAAGTAGACCTGAACGGTCCCAAAGAAAACTGGACACGATTCCCACCTCTCAGAATGTGTCCTGCATTCTATTGTGCATACGGAATCCGAAGTCTGGGAACAGTAAGTAATTCTGAATTTTAGTAAGGTTGAAGAGGTCATTTTTACACAACGTGGTTCAGTGGCTTAACTAAGATTCAGAGAGTGCCAACTTCTATTCTCAGCTCTTTCAATGAAGTTTCAGGAAAAGAAATCTAACCCTCTCACACCAGCATATTATAGCCTTAATTTACTTTATACTTATCAACTCTGTATATCTCCAAAGTCATTCATGCAACCAATTCTGTTTCAGTCAAGCTAAGCTCATTACAAATCCTTGAACACATCTTGCTAAAAGTCTGTGTCTGAGTACTTATCCATGTAATTCTGGAGATGTTTGCCCTTCTTTCTTCCATTAGATCCTTCAACTCAGATCAAAATGCACCTGACCCATCAATATTATTTAAATGATTCTGTCATAATCATTCATTTATTCCAGTCTTTTCTTTCTTTCTTTTTTTTTTTTTTTGAGATACAGTCTTACTCTGTTGCCCAGGCTAGAGTACTGTGATGTCAGCCTACCTCACAGCAACGTCAAACTCCTGGGCTCAAGCAATCCTCCTGCCTCAGCCTCCTGAGCAGTTGCGACTATAGGCACCCACCACAACATCTAGTTTTTTTACTTTTAGTAGAGACAGGGTCTTACTCTTGCTCACACTGATCTTGAACTCCTGAGCTCAAGTATTCCTCCCACCTGAGCTTCCCAGAGTGCTGGGATTACCAGCCTGAGCCACTGCACCCAGCCCCAGGTCATTTTAAAGAACATCACTTATTCACATTATTATTGGCACTTTACTCTCAATGTTTTACTTGGGCCTTCTTCATTCCTTGACTGGATTTTAAGTTTCTTGAGGACAGACACCATGGCTTCTAATTTTTTCTGTTCCAAGAAAATAGAAAAAAGAAAGAATGAAAAGAAGGGGAAAGAAAGAAAAAAAGCAAGAAAAGAAACAAAAGATAAGTCAGAATCTATTTTTTTTTATGTATCTGGGTGTTTTATTTATTTGGAGTGGCTTTATCCTGATCAAATATTTGCTTCAATTCGCACTTTTTGCATGTATTAAAATGAATCAAGGTAAAGCAGGAACTTGCTAATGAATTCATTAAGAAGCTTAAGACAGAGAGTCTATTTTCAAATACATAAAATCAAAATAATGACCTGGAGCGCTGCTCTGGGAGAGTGACACTGGTGTAAGTGACCAGTGAGTCCTCCCCGTGTCTGTTACCACACGCCAGTTTCTCTAATTCTGCCTTTTCTAGTTGCTTTTTCTAATAAGCAATTCTAAGTCTAATGACCACCCTATTTAAAATTGCAACCCATCCCATCAGCCCTTATCTTGCTCACTTTTTCCTTTTTATATACCCTTACCACCTTTTGACACACTGTAATTTACTGACTTGTTATTTATGTTTTATTATTGTCCCCGCACCCATACCTAACTCAAAGCAAGCTCTATGAAGATATTCATCTGTTTTTCTCACTGGTGGGAGTCCAGCCCCTGGTAGACTCTTACTGAATGAAGAAAGCTCTCCAAAAATGTCCTCTACAGGCTCTGAGATTTTCACAAATATCCACAACAGAGTCAGGTGAACAATAGGAAAATACGCCTTCTTTCATACCGCAGGTCAGCATTGTCAACCACCCAACTGGTGAATGATTTAGGCCCCAAGTAGATGAAACACTATGAAAAACTGGTGCTATAGTGTAGAGAAGCAGGCACAGCTTCACAGAAGCTGGGGTGAGTGTGGGCTTCACCATCGCCCCCTGTGTCGACCAAATGAAAGTAAGAGGCAGCCTGCCTGGCAGAGCGAACCTCCTTGCTGAAAGTGAAAGCCAAAAAATGCCATAAAAGGGCCTGGCTATTTCAGGAAACGTCTTTGATTCTGAACCTAATTGTCTTTGGGTCCCCATGGCTCCACCCAGTTCCTTGCTTGTCGAGTTTATATAGCCTTTAAAAGCATGTCAGGAAGAAATAATCCAAAAAACACAATCTTGTCACAACCTCTGTAATTCCTTTCAGGGAGCCCAAAGCAGTCAAATCAGCAGATACGAGCTGGTGACTCACACCTGTAATCCCAGCACTCCGGGAGGCCGAGGAGGGAGAATCTCTTGAGCAAAGGAGTTCAAGACCAGCCTAAGCAAGAGCGAGACCCTGTCTCTACTAAAAATAGAAAAACTAGCTGGGCCTTGTGGCTGCACCTATAGTCCTAGCTACTAAGGAGGCCGAGGCAGGAGGATCACTTCAGCCCAAGAGTTTGAGGTTGCTGTGAGCTGTGATGTCACAGCACTCTAGCCAGGCGACAGAGTGAGACTCTGTCCTCCTCTACCACCCCCAGCCGTCCCCCCAAAACATGAGCTTTCCAGTTCATCCTCGCCTATTTTCTCTTCTATTTGGTCTTTATAGAATTCTGATGTTTAGCTATAGAGAAAAAGAAAAAGGCCTTAGACATAAATGGAGTGGAGGGGACACAGCATGCTTTCAGCTTGTGTAGATATCAGCTTGAGTCCCAGCTTGTCCATCTACATGGCCATTTAACTTTGGACAAGTTGTTCAACTTCTCTGAAGTTTGATTTTCTCATCAGTAAAATGGGAGTCATAATAACTTCCTCGTGGAAATTAGTCACAAATAAAATAAAACACATGTGGGAGTTGTATTACAGTAGTTGCTTAATGAATTACTACTTCTTCCTTTTGGCTGACTCAGTGTGGGGGGCCTGGGGTGCAGCTGGAGCCGAGACGGCTTCTACTCTGCCAGGAACTCACAGAGTACAGGTGCTGTCTCCTGAGTGTGAAGCAGAGAGGGGAGAGACAGACGGTCTTCCAACACTTTTTCTTAGAAGCCATAACATAATTAAAACATTTTTGTCAACTGACATTGCATTTTTATTTATCAATTAGAAATGAAGACTTAGGAGACTGGACATTTTTGTAATGTTTTCAAGTCACACCAAATCCCCATAATGGCAGGTTTGGGGTGCCACATTGCAACTTTGTTTCAAACCCCTAGCAGCATGTGCAAGTTGTACAAGCCAAACTTTTCACATCTCTACTACGACTTTCTGCAACCAAAAGTAAGGATGAGAACAGAATGAAAGGGACACAAAAGATGAGTAAGTGATAAGGGGTAAGATGCAAAATACACAAGGAACTCAATCAGCTCAATAATAAGAAAACAAATAACCCAATTAAAAAATGGGCAAATGATCTCTCTTAAAAATGGGCAAATAAACATTCTTTCTCTAAAAAGACATGCAAATAGCCAAGAGACATATGAAAAAAATTAAAAGCTCAACATCAACTAATAATCATGGAAATACAAATGAAAGTCATAATGACATATCACCTCACTTCTGTTAGAATGACTATTATCAAAAAGAAAAAAGACAGTGCTGGAGAAGATGTGGAGAAAAGAAGAATCCTTGCAGATTGATAGTGGGAATGTAAATTAGTGCATCTATTTTGAAAACAGTATGGAGATTCCCCCCAAAATTAAAAACAGAACTGTCATATAATCCAGCAATCCCACTGCTGGGTGCTTATCCAAAATGCAAAATCAGTATTTCTCAGAGACAGCTGCACTCCCGTGCTCACTGTGGCATTATTCACAAGAGCTAAGATTTAGAAGCCACGTTAAGTGCCTCCCAGTCGATGAATGGGTAAAGAATTCGGTATATACACACAATGGAATACTACTCAGCCTTAAAAATTCCTGTTAGTTAGGACAACCTAGGAGAACCTGAAGGACATTATGTTAAGTGAAATAAGACCAATAGAGAAAGACAAATACTACATAATCTCAACTCTAAGTGCTGGATAAAAAAGTTGAATTAGAAGTAAAGAGTAGAAGGGTGGGTATCGGGGGTACGAGGGAGAGAGAGTGGGGAGATGTTTGTCAAAGGACCCAAAATGTCAGTGAGATGGGAGAAATGAGTTCACGAGATCTATTGTTCAACTTGGTGGCCACAGTTAACAAGAATTCACTGGGGTGGCGCCTGTGGCTCAAAGGAGTCGGGCGCCAGTCCCATGTACTAGAGGTGGTGGGTTCAAACCCGGCCCCAGCCAAAAACTGCAAGAAAAAAAAGAATTCACTGTGTTCTTAAAAATTGCTAAGAGAGGGCGGCGCCTGTGGCTCAGCAAGTAGGGCACCGACCCCATATACCAAGAGTGGCGGGTTCAAACCCAGCCCCGGCTGAACTGCAAAACAAAAAAAAAAATACCCAGGCTTTGTGGCAGGTGCCTGTAGTCCCAGCTACTCGGAGGCTGAGGCAAGAGAATCGCCTAAGCCCAAGAGGTGGAGGTTGCTGTGAGCTGTGTGACACCACAGCACTCTACTGTGGGGCCATAGAGTGAGACTCTATCTCTACAAAAAAAAAAAAAAAATTGCTAAGAGAATAGATTTTAAGTGTTCTCACCACATAATATATATGTTAATTAGTTCAATTTAGACATTTCACAATGTATATATGTTTCAAAACAATATGCACATTTTTTTATCTGTTAATTTAGAATGAGTTTAAAAACCAAAGAAAGCTAAATAAACTATGCACTTAATTTTAAAGAATGAGAAAGCAAATATCAATGAAAAAATTTTCCTGTTTTACAGAAGCTGAGATACAAACCAAAATGATTTGTTCTGTAACTTTCCCCTCTTGGCAGAAAATTTGTATCTCATTTGAAGACCAGCTTGCTCAATAATAGCTGCGAACCAGACTCAAACGCCTGCCCTTCACAGCTCTTACGTCATGATTGATGTGCCTGCCAACGGTTACTTGTGACAAATGATTCTTGGTGTATTGTCTGCTTTATCTTTTCAAAACGTCTCCAGGGTTCACAGATAAGTCACCTGATGTACACTGTACTGTCTCTCCGACAGCGAATTTGGGGCTCCTCCCAAAATTCTATTGTACTGTGCAAGTTGGCCACCCAGAGAGAAAATAGTCTTCCTAGAATACACAAATGAATTGCACTTGAATACCCCAGTTAACTATACCAATAAACAGATACATAAGTAAAAACTAGAAAAATGTGTGAGTGAATGGTTACTCCCCCATCTCAGATTGGGCAGGACTGTAGTAATGGCAGAAGTTCCAAAGAAATAGGTCATAATATCTGATGAAGACACAATTCTGTCAAATTTTATTTTTAAAAAATGCTTAAATAGGGCGGCACCTGTGGCTCAGGGGTAGGGAGGGCGCCAGCCCCATATACCGAGGGTGGTGAGAGGACGGGAGTAACCCCATTTTGTAACCCGCCACGATCTCAGATCCCCTTAACCTACTGCCCTAGGTTCTTAGAAAAACCTCAAACACCTGCACTCCGACTCTAGCCAATTAAATCTTAGCAGGAAAGTCCCCCAAACCCGTTAACCACCCAGCCCCGGCTTAGCCAATAGGGCAGCATAAGATGTAGGTCAGCCAACCCCATGCTTGCTAGAGTTGAAAACCCCAACCCATTTTGTAACCATAATAAAAACCCCTGTAACCCGGGAGTTGGGGCTCTCAGCCCGGATCCGCTGTGTCGGAGCCTCTGAGAGACCAGGTTCGAGCTTGAATAAAGGTTCTTTTGCTTTTGCATCCCTGGTGGTCTTTGGGGATTTCGAAGTCTGGACATAACAGTGACAGGTTCAAACCTAGCCTCAGCCAAACTGCACCAAAAAAATAGCCGGGCGTTGTGGCAGGTGCCTGTAGTCCCAGCTACTCTAGAGGCTGAGGCAGGAGCATCGCCTAAGCCCAAGAGTTGGAGGTTGCTGTGAGCTGTGTGACGCGACGGCACTCTACTGAGGGTGAAAAAGTGAGACTCTGTCTCTACAAAAAAAAAAAAAAATTAAAAAAAAAAATGCTTAAATAGGCTTGGCAGCTGTAGCTCAAGCGGCTAAGGTGCCAGCCACATACACCAGAGCTGGTGGGTTTGAATCCAGCCCGGACCCACCAAAGAACAATGACAACTACAACCAAAAAATAGCCGGGCGTTGTGGTGGGCACCTGTAATCCCAGCCACTTGGGAGGCTGAGGCAAGAGAATTGCTTAATCCCAGAGTTGGAGGTTGCTGTGAGCTGTGACACCACAGCACTCTATCCTGGGTGACAGTTCGAGACTCTGTCTCAAAACAAAAAAAGAAAAACTAATGCTTAAATACTAATTTGTAAAAAAGAAATTTAAAAAACTACAAAATGATCTGTTACAAATATGAGAAAGAATAATTATCTTTAACATGCAATGAGCTCATGGATATTGACATCCACAAAAACTAAAGATCTAATAGAAAAATGAATAAAGGAGATAAATAATTCATAGAACTAAGGCTAAGAAAAGGCTAGTAAAGTACTAGAAGTACTTTAAACCTCACCAGTAACCAAGGAATTTTGAATTAAAATAAGAAATCATTTTTTTCACCCATCAGATAAATCAAGTTTTGTCTAAATGTTAATACTCACTTTGGGACGGGATATGGTAAAATGAACAAATTCATTCACTGCTACATTAGTACTTTCCAGAAAGCAAAAACCTTTTAAAAAGTTCCATCTTTCAACTTTTCTGTAGGATTGAAATTTTTCAAAAGAGTTGAAGCACAAAAGGAAAAAACAATTCTAAGAGCAAAATCAATATATATTTTCTTAAGTAAATACTTTAAATATATTGTAAAGAAGGAAAGATTTCTTTTCCTAGCCATTGCCAGGCTTACAGCTGAGGCACCTGTAACAAAAAAAACAGATTAACAAGAGAAAAGCAATAGAAAAATCAGCCCGTGGTGGTGCTCACATGTACCCCTGCAGGTCCAGCTACTTGGGAGGCTGAGGCAGGAGGATTGCGTGAGCCCAGGAGTTTGAGGTTGTGGTGAGCTATGACACCACCACTGCACCCTAGCCTGGGTAACAGAGGAATACCTTGTCTCAAAAAAACCCCAAATCAAACTAAACAAAATACTAATAAAATAAAATAAATAAAAAGAGAAAAACACACAAATGTATTTAATGTTTTAAGTTTTACACGACACAGGAGTCTTCAGAAATGAAGACCCAAAGGAACAAGGAACCCCGTGTAATTGTGTAATTTTTTTTTTGCAGTTTTTGGCCAGGGCCGGGTTTGAACCTGCCACCTCTGGTATATGGGGCTGCTGCCTACTCCTTGAGCCACAGGCGCTGCCCAACTCCATGTAATTTTATGTGAAGTTTGGTAAAGTGTGTAGTTGTGGAGAAGGAAGGCTGGACAAAGGGGGTGTGGCCTGAGGACAGACCAGGGACAGCTCAGCAAGGCCGGCTTCCTCAGATTCTTCCTGTGTCCTGTGTCTTCAGCGACAAGCAGGTTCCTTTCCTCCAGGTATAGGGATGGCACCTTTTAAATGAGAGGCTTCTGATCTGCATCAAGGCAAGTCTGAGAGTGACCTTCCTGTTTCTGGTGTTTCCTGAAATGCCAAGGTGTGTTTGGAAGCAGCAGGTTTTGAACCCCATCGTTAAACACTTGAGTATATAATTTTTTCAGTTGTAAACCTACCCACTCTTTTAAAGCGATATAATCTTTCCTCTAAAGCAGTGATTCTCAAAGTGTGGTCTCTGGAGCATCAGTGATGGCATCATCGGAAAACGTACAAGAAACACAAATTCTCCTGCGCATCCGGTGACGGAGCCAGAAACGCGGGCTGTAGCCCAGCGCTGTGTGTTGTAACAAGTCCTCCAGGTGATGCTGGTCCACACTAAGGCCCGAAAACCACTGCTCTAAAGTTACAAAACTTACAATGGAGAGAATAATGTATTAACACTTCCGTGAGAATGCAACGGGTCAGGACTAGAGTGTGGGAAATTCTATGTGATCAATTCGCCGTTTTCTTCAACAAATAAATGGCTTCAAAGAAAAGAAGAAAGGGAAAGTATTAAAGGCTAAAAGAGACTTAAGAGACAGAACAGCCAAATCAATGTGTGGGCTGCATTTAATCCTGTTTCAATCAAACCAACTGTAAAAAGACGTTTTGAGACAATTAGGAAAAGTCGAAGATGATATCAAAGATTTATTATTTGTTTTATTGTGTGTGAACATGGCAATATAGTTATGATTTTTAAACAGCCCTTTTAAAGTCCTTCTCTTTAGAGATTTTTTAAACTGTTTTTATTTTTTTTTTTATTTCAAATGAATATGAAGGTGCAGGTGACTAGGTTATGTTGCTTGTGTTGATTAGGTAGAATCCAAGTTGCAATTGTGTCTCTCACCCAGGAGGGGCGCACACATCCTTGCATTGTGCCTGTGAGGTCAGAGCACCCAATCCCCTTCCCAAAAATATTTTTATTTTTTGGAAACAGAGTCACTTTTGGTCGCCCTTGGTAGAATGCCATGGCATCCTAGCTCACAGCAACCTCAAACTCTTGGGCTCAATTGATCCTCTTGCCTCAGCCTCCCGAGTAGCTGGGACTCCAGATGCCCCCCACAACACCTGGTTAGTTTTAGAGATGGGGACTCACTCTTGCCCAGGCTGGTCTTGAACCCCTGAACTCAGGCTATCCACCTGCCTCAGCCTCCCAGAGTGCTAGGATTATAGGCGTAAGCCACCACACCCAGCTTTCCAAAACGATTTTTAAAAATAGATGAAGCCAAATATGGCAAAATGTTAAGAAGTATAAAGCCTGGGGGGGGTAGTTAAATTCACAGCTTTTAGTACAATGCACTATCTGGGTGAAGGGCACATTTATACGTAAGTAACTTTGACTTAGTCCCTACAAAAACAAAGTAAGTAAACTAAACATGTGTACCCCCTAATATTCTGAAATATAAATGATAAATAAATTGGAATTTGTTTTCATGATACCTTTATGTTCTTTTGAAAATTTTCATAGTAAATAAACTAAATTTAGTACAAATAAACTAAAAAACTTTAGACCTTTTCACCGATAATTCCCATTTTAGAAATTTACCTTAAGAAAATATTGAGTTGGCTCGGCGCCTGTGGCTCAACGGACTAAGGCACCAGCCACGTACACCTGAGCTCGTGGGTTCGAATCCAGCCCAGACCCGCCAAACAACAATGGTGGCTGCAACCAAAAAATGGC
>CAUYRH010100894.1:0-32384 GCA_963574655.1 Perodicticus potto
TTGAGTCTATATTTATCTTTTAAGGTAGGATGAGATTCTGTATGCAGCAGATATCTGGCCTGAGTTTTTGTATCCTGTCAGCCAGCCTGTGCCTCTTTAGAGGACAATTTAAACCATTCAGATTAATTGAAGGTAATGATAAACCTTTAGAAAGTCCAGTGGATATTTTTAATCCTTTCATCACTGTGGGAGTTGAAATCAGATAAAAAGTTTCTGGGTGAGTTTACTTTTGTCGTGGAGCTTTGCGCTGGTCGTTGTGGAGGATAGGTCTGAGAATATCCTGGAGAGCTAGTTTAGTTATAGCAAATTTCTTCAGCATGTGGATGTCATTGAAGTATTTAATTTCTCCATCATAAATGAAACTCAGTTTAGTTGGATACAGGATCCTGGGTTGAAAGTTATTTTGTTTTAGGAGATTAAAAGTCGATGACCATTCTATTCTGGCTTGAAAGGTTTGATCAGAGAGATCTGCAGTTATTCTAATATTCTTCCCCTTGTAGGTAATGGATTTCTTACGTCTGGCTGCTTTCAGAATTTTTTCCTTCATATTAACTTTTGTGAACTTAATTATGATGTGCCTTGAGGATGTGTTATTTGGATTGGGTCATGCTGGGGTTCTGAAACTGTCTGCTATCTGAATTTCAGAATCTCTTGGCATGTCTGGAAAGTTCTCTTTCATAATCCCATAAAGAAAAGACTCTGTGCCTTGTGACACCACTTCATCATTTTCAGATATCCCTATAAGGCGAATATTGGTTTTCTTCAAGTTATCCCAGAGCTGTCTGAGAGAATGATCCGTCTTTGTCTTCCATTTCTCTTCTTCTTTGGAAGTTTGGGATCATTTGAAAGCTTTGTCTTCCATGTCAGAAATCCTTTCTTCTGCTTGCTCCATTCTTTTACTGAGGGATTCTACTGTCTCAGTTCTTTGAGGGCTGCAACTTCTTGTCTCAATGTGTCAAAATCTTTGGTTATTTTGTCTTTGAATTTGTTGAATTCTTGAGACATCTTTTGGGTCATCTTTTGGATTATTGCTTGAAATTCTAATTCTATCTTTTCCTCCTTTCTGCCAATCTTATTTGCTATCCAGACTCTGAATTTGATTTCTGCTGTCGCAGCTATTTGCTTATGCAAGGTATCTTGTGCTATATCTACCTTGTTGTTCCTTGGGGGAGTTGATCTACTCTGATTATTCATATTGCCAGAGTTTTTCTGTTGATTCTGCCTCATGATTATTTTTTGCTGTTACCTATGTCCGTCCTCAGAGTTGCGGAGGTGTCTCTTCCAGATCAGACCCCGGCAGGATCACTCTGTTGTTGCTGTATCTTTGTAGGGAGTGACCCTGTGTAGCTCCTCTGGGACTGCCCCACCCAGGGAGTTCTGGCTGCAGGAGCAGCTCCAGAGAGTGTGGCATGCCCAGATCAAGCAGCAGGGCGTGGGATGGGGCACCCAGTGGCCTTTGCAAAGGGAGCTCGTGCCTCCAGCAGTCTCTGGCTGGGATGAGGGCTCCAGAGGGAGGGCACAGGTTGTGCATCCTTCTGAGTCCCTGGCCAGATGGGTGGGGCCAGTGCGGAGGGAGAGAGGGTACGGGAGGAGGTGGGTTGTGTGGCTCCCAGATTTCCTGTCCCGGGTAGGCAGGCAGAGGCCTGGCAGGTTCCTGCCAGTGTCCCTGGCAGAGTCCCTGGCTGGTGTGGATGGCGGGTGGAGGCCTGGCGTAGGGGTCCCAGCAGAGTCCCTTGCCACAGCAGGGCAGGCGGTGAGCCAGGCTGAATCCCTGGCTGCTGTAAGTGAAAGGCCGAGTCCCGCAGGGTATAGATCAGAGCCTCCTGATGGTCCTGGCAGACAGCAGGCTGATGCTGGGCGGGGCACTAATTGGCACTGTGTGAGAGTCTCGGCAGATTTGCTGGTGGCTGGTGGCTGCTGGCGGCAGGCCAAGGCCTGGTGGGGTGCCAGTTGGGCTTCTTGGAGGTCATAGTGGAGTGGCATTCCTGGCCACTGTGGGCGGCCAGCCTGGGGCACGGATTGGAGCCGGGTGGGGGAGTTCCGGCAGGCGGCAGGCCCCGGCTGGGCGGGGCATAAATTGATGCTAGCCGGGATTCCCGGCGGACTTCCTGGCCACTGCTGGCAGCAGGCCAAGGCGGGGGGGGGGGGAGGATGCCAATTGGGATGCGCAGGGGTCCCGGCAGAGTGGGGTTCCTGGCCGCTGTGGGTGGTGGGCCTTGGGCACGGATCAGAGCCGGGTGGGGGTCTCAGCGGGGGTGGGCTGAGGCCAGGTGGGGCACTGATCAGCACCTCCCGGGAGTCTTGGCAGACTTATGCTAGCGGCAGGCTAAGGCCCAGCGGGTTGCCAATCGGGTTGCATGGGGTCCCAGCGGAGTTCCTGGCCTCTGCTGGCAGGGCCCAAGGCCCGGCAGGGGTCCCGGTGGAGTTCCTGGCAGCTGCCGGCGGGGAACCATGGCCTGGTGTGACATGGATTGGAGCTGCGCAGGGGTCCAGGCCGTGTCCCTGGCCTGGGGGCTGGCAGGGGTTCGGTGGGGCTCTGGAGTCTCTTACCTGGCGGGCCATGTGGTCTGGGAGATAGGAAGGTTGGGCACTGCTCAAGTCCTCCTCCCTCAGTTTCAGCAGAGGTCAGGCTTCTGGTGCATCAGTTAAGGGGATAAGGGTGTCCTGGAAGTTCAGAATGGCAGAATCTTTAGTTCACTTTTTCTGCCTGAAGCATGGTTTCTTGAAGTCACAGCTTGCCTCAGAGGTGACCTGCAGTTATCACTTCTCTCTCTCTCTCTATCTATATATCTATCTATCTATCTCTCTCTCTCTCTCTCTCTCTCTCGACTGGGCTCCCAGTCTTGCGCTCAATTGGACATTTTCTGGAGGTTATCTTTCCTTTTGGACAGGAGCCTCTGTCAGAAGCTGCTTCCAGTCAGCCATCTTTCCCCTCCCCTCAATAGTGTTCTATTAAATGATTATAATGTAGATTACTTATCCATTCCTCTCTCTGTTTGTTTTTTGCTTTTTTTTCTTTTTCTTTTCTTTTCTCATCTCTTTTTTCTCTTTTTTTCTTTTTCTTTTCCATTTTTTTCTTTTTTCTTTTTCCTCCCTTCCTTTCTTCTATCTTTTTCCTGTTGCAAGAGACACACATCTTATATTAGGCAGTGTCTGATAAAGAAAGCAGAAGCCATTCTAAACATTCTAGCTAAGAGAAGACTGCGTACAGGGAATTGACAGGAAAACAGGAGACAAAATTGGGAGCTTCTGTGAGCATTTGAGGAGGCAGGACTTAAGGGATCACTGCAAACTACCAAAAAATATTCTCAGCTTCCTGTATCACTGAATGCTCAAGAAGAAGACTAGAAGCTACTAGCAAACCCCTCATCAGCCATCTACTAATTCCCAGGCAACTGCCTATATTATCTCCAATGAATAACAGCTTCTCTTCACCCATCTTCCACATGTCATGTGATTGACCTGACTATCAAAACTTAATCTAGAACCTGCTGGCAAGGGAATCTGGGAATTGTAGTTTGAAGGATTCCTGCACACAGGAAAGAATGTAGAAGAGTAGGAATGATCCTGAGTATCGAGAGATAATGCTCAGTTTGCATGTATCACAGCCCTTCCCCACAGGGAGCTCATGCTTAGAGGAGCCTGATAATTCTGGTCAACACCTGGGTCACACTATAATGTTGCCTCCCAGTGACTCAGCACCTCTGTGATAGAATTTAGTCCAGTTACTTGCAACTCCCTGCACCTTTCCCAGTGCAACCCCACTAGTTACTAACACCACCATAAAGCCAAAAAGGGCTCTTTGAGGAGTGGAAGCCAGTTGAAGATGAGAGAAACCTAGGAAAGAAGCAGTGTAACCCAAAGAGTAAGAGCAGAGGCTTTGAAGCCAGATTATAGAGTCTCAAATCCCAGCTCCTTCGCTTTCCAGTTGTTGCAAGTTACTTAATCTCTGTTTCAATTCTCCCGTTTCTTATATGGAGTAATGATAGTAAATTCAGCATCCACTAGTTGCATGACTGTAAATAAATTAATACATAAAAGTGCCTATTACATAGTACATCTTCAATAAACTTAGCTGTCCCCATCACTGTCGTTATCATTCCTGTAATATCATGTGGCAGAGACTTTACCAGGCCTTGTGGTTGACCTTAGAAGATGCAGAGTTTGGATCTCATCCCCGGTAGCAGACAGACTGCCTCCCCTCCTTGGACTTCCTCTCTAGGCCTGAGCTCTATGTTCTTGTGTCCAGTGAGGACAGGTTAGATGAATGTGCACCAAGATTCCTTCTGCTCTGTCTACCATGGACTCTGTAGCCACCATCCACCTGAGTTTCTGTGGGATGCTCTGGGATACTGCCCAGGGTATTATAGTGTGAATTCACTTTGAATTTTGTGGATATTTTCAATAATGCTGAATTTCTGAGGGAGTTTTTCGATAGTACTTATGATTATTTTCAGTAGGTGTTGGGTCCAGGTGATTGTAAAATTAATGGAAAATTCAGAGTAGATAGAGTCGCCCTTGGGGATTTCATCATTTATTCCAGTTATTTTGTTGCACTGTGTCTTGTCCTGCCAATTCTTGAAACAGCAAACTCAGTAATGAAGGCTATAATTTTAAAATGTTCAGGGCACTCGGATGGTGGTATGTTATTCCAAAATTAGGAACATTTTAAGTATGTGGTTTATAACTGCCATAACAACAGCAACAACAAAAAAAATTCAAAAAGGTTTATTAAAAATTTAAAAATGTAGAGCCGTAGTGCTAATAGAGAAAGACTAGAGGAAGGGAGAAAGCCTCAGAGGTGCCAGCTGCTCCAGCTGCTCCCCTGCAGTGCTCTGTCAAGGAGCCCAGCTACACCTGCGGGGTGCTCCCGCTCCCAGACCATCAGAGGGACACCCTGCTGGGAGTGCTCCTCTGTTATGAACTGGAGCACAGTGAGGCCCAAATGGTTTCCACCTTTGACCTTCACAACATTTTTCAAGGCTAGGTTAGAAACCTTAGCCATTCAAAGAATCACTGCAAGGAGGGTTTTATCATGGATACTGGGGAGGTCTGTGATGGGTTTGGCAGGTCTTTCTCTTGAGCTCTGAGTGCTAATACACTGGGGTATGACAAGTTAAGATTCCTCAAAGTGTTCTTGGGGGCATGTTCTTGGGGGCAAATTTGTTATTTGCTTATATCATCAGCAAATAACAAAAAGAAAAGTCAAGTTTGTTTGAATAGTGAGCAAATGAATTGTATCTCATAGAAGTGTCCAGAGGTACAAACGATCCAAAGCCCTTCCTAGCTTCTCTTTCTTGAATTGCCGTCCTCAAAGGCAAATGAGCTGCTTTCTGGAACTGTAGCAGGATTTTTCCAGCAAGCCTACTCTTCTTACCAAGACATAACTTCCATAGTTCTCTAAGATCTGCCTAGATCTCATAGGAGGAAATCTTTCCCTAAAGCCCCCAGCAGACCTCCCCTCAAGTCTCAGTTGCCAGGTCAAGGTTATAGTCTTCATTGAGAGTGGACTACAGGATTACCTTAAGGGAGGCAGCTTATCTTCTCTGGGGCAAGGTTTGTTGGGGGAAGAATGGATACCTGGACAAAATCAGAATTAAGAAAGGAAGAGAAAAGGGAGAGGTCTAATGTCTACTAGCCATTGTATTTCATATTATTTTGTTTGTGAAATGACTTTAAGTTTAGTTTTCCCACAAAACTATATGCAGAGGATAATAACTAGACTCAAACTGTATTTTAGTATAATTTCATCGTTATCAAAGAAATCACTGTGTTCCCTTCAGGTCTTTTCACACCCACCTCAGATTCAAGCAGCCGGAAAGTAACTCCAAAGACATTTAATCCAATCAGATTATATCTACACAGTCTCATAGGATCAAGATCCAAGAGAAGTTTCAGCCTAGTTTAAGAAAATAGGACATGCACACCTTGTCCTCAAATGTCCCCCTGTGACACTCTAGGAAATAAGATTCACTGGACTAAACTTCTGTGAGCAAACCTGACTTTGGCCTCAGTGTAGTACTTTTTAGGATGACTCTAGTTTGCAAATCTGGATTCTGGCAAATGTTAATATCAGCCTAAAAGGATGTTCTTACTGTGAGTATTTGGCTTAGAGAAAAACTCAGCTTCAATGAGACCCAGCTCTCTAACTGGAGAGTCAGCTGTTTGATGAATGCTCAAAACACCAGAGAATTTTAAAGTCTCAGGGGTGAAAGAATCTAGACCGTGTCCTCCATCGGTCATAACTCCGTGTCCTGTTCTTTGCAGAGCAAAGTTACACAACCATTTTTCACCCTGTAGGGACCCACTTTGGTCTTATTTTGTTTCTGAATTTTGGACTGAGAAAAATCAGTATAAATATAGGCATCATATTCCATTCACAGCCGAATCCATATCCCAGGGGCAGAAAACAGAGGACGCTGCCTTGTTTTTTCTCTTCACATCATTTCAGCTCTAGAGCCAGCAGGAAATTGTATCCTACTCTGCTACTCAGTCCTATTTTCCTTCTTTCCACCAAGTTAAACCGAAAGATTTCTCTTCTTCCTCCTTGTTAGGAGGAAAGTCCTCACCTCCTTTGCTTATTTAGACGTTATGACCCTGCCACCTGCCTGCTCAGGAATTTCCCTCATCTCTGCTCTTGGCTCACCTTTTTATTCTCCCCAGATTGAGTCCCCACACTGACTTGCCCTTTTCCATCAAGATTTTCACCAGTTTCTGCCATACGCTCTGGATTACTCTTTAATGTGCTGGCACCGCTGACAGGGATCTTCTGTGGCCTTCTACATCATCCTCTCTGCCATGTGAACAGAGAGGTTTGTGTGAACAGTTATTCCCATGTGTAATTGTCACATCCTACCACCTATAAAGACAGAGTTTGTCTTCCAGGCCTAGTGGTGGTGTGGTCTTTGGGAAGAGCAGTTGAGTGAAGATGACAGACGCCCATTGGAGGGTGGTCTGACCTCTTGCCTTCTGGACAGTGGTCATTCTTAAGTCAAAGGTCTTGTGCAGGGATTGACAGTGAGAGGCAGGAAGAAATGGCGCATTGGAGAGTGGAGGCCCTGAGTGTGGGAAGGACCGGAAGGAAGGTGCCCTCTGGTTTTGAGGAAGCCATTTCCCAAATCTGTATTCACATGCCACCCTGAGCATAGGCCTGGTGCCATCTGACTTCACTGGACCCCAGCTTCACTTTTTCCATAGCCTTGGCTGTGGCTGCAGCCTTGGGTAGAAGCCTTTTCCCTACCTTTATATGTGCCCTGGTTATTCCTGGACAGGCTTTGGGGCTGCACCTACGGGGACCTTCTGCTGGTTGTCCCAACCTTAGCCTTCCAGATGCTTCCACTCCCTCATCTGCTTTCTCTCATGTCTTACGGTAGGCTTGTAGCCTCTGAATTCTGCGCTAGGCAGATCTAAAAACAACCTCAGGCTGGGGGTGGTGGCTCATGCCTGTAATCCCAGCACTCTGGGAGGCTGAGATGGGTGGATCATCTGAGCTCACAAGTTCGAGACTGGCCTGAGCAAGAACAAGATACCATCTCTAAAAACAGCCAGGCCTTGTGGTGGGTGCCTATAGTCCCAGCTACTCAGGAGGCGGAGGCAAGAGGATTGCTTGAGCCCAAGAGTTTGAGGTTGCTGTGAGCTATGACACCACAGCATCATACCCAGTGAGACTCCGAATCCAGAATAAATAAAAATAAAATAAAAATGCAACCTCATCCAACTACCAGATTAACTTAGTGCCATGTCCAGGCTCTGGAACTTTACTCTCTGTCTCTCTGATCCTGCTCATTGCCTCTGAAAAACAGAGATCAAAATAATGTCTATCTCAGAGGATTATTACAAGGATTTGAGAAGATAATATACAAGAGACCTTCACAAACCCTTATGCACTGTAATTATCTTAAAGGAAATTGTTATATATTGATCTCTGAAGATACAAAGAGCCCCTCATTCAGCCTGGCCTATTAGCATGTCCATCAAAATGAGGTTCCAGAAAAGATATTCTTACCTTAAATATTGATGAGAGCTTTAAGGCAATCTCTGGTTCAAATTTCAATTGATTAAAAAGAATATAAAATGAACAGTCTCCCATCTAATCACCCAATCCTGTTCCCTAGCTACCCAATTTTTCTCCTTGGAGGCAGCCTTTATTATTATTTTTTTTGGATATCATCCCAGAAATGGTTCATGCACATGCAAGAAAGTGCTGGATATTAATCTCCCCTCGTCACTACTACTTGGCATGCTGCCTTGTTTTTATTCCCCTTCCTCAGTTATTTTATCTTTGCTAATCAGATAGGTGGAAATGGTATTTTGATGTTGTTTCAATTTCCATTTTACTTACTGTGAGATTAAGGACAATTTTCTACCTAAAAGCAACAAGAACTATCCTTTCCTGTGAACTGGATTTTCAGGTGTTTTGCCCAGTTTCTTTGAGTTGACCTTATATTTGTTGATTTGCAGGAGCTCTTTATTAGGCAAATAAGCCCTTTGTAATTTGTTACAACGATCTTCCCAATATGTTGTTTACTTTTTGATTCTGTTAATATTACTTTTTTCCATGTAGAATTTGACTTTATGGAGTTATGGACTTTGGTTAAAAAAAAAAAAAAAAGAAGAAAGACAAAGAGCTATTCAGGTCTGAGATTTGCATTTTGGTCAGTCTATTTTGCGCTTTAATTCTTTTTCTATCACCTGTTCTTATCCACTGACTAGGTAAAGTGTGTATGGGCTGGAGCTTTAACTTGAATGGTCCTAGGAAGCAAAAGAAAGTCCAGAATTTTGAGTGTCAGAACAAATTGAGAACACAGATGAGATCAGAAGTGAAGGATTTTTCCCTGCAGGGAGGCTGGAAGATCCTGGTAAACAGAAAATATGGATTTCTCAAAGATATGAAGGAAGAAATCTTTTGTTAAATTGGGGTTGGATTAAGGGTGCCAAGTCTGTTCCATACTTACTGTCATCAGATAACTGTGGGAGAATGAGAGATTTACCCTATTCAATGAACTGAGGTCTGCACAGTTGAGCTCAGCCATTGTGGCAAGGGTCCAATATTCATAGAGATATCTTCTCTAGCTCATTTTCCCTTCTAAGATGCCAAGTCCTGCCCTTATGGATCAGATCATCAGTGGTCCCATCTGTTACATATTCTGTCATTGTGGAATCCTGGAATCAGGAATTAAACAAAGGATTGATTCTTGATCTTTCAGTACTGATGTCCCATTCTGGGTTGATAGCACTTCTTTAATACAGCTATAGGCAAAGCCCATGCCCAATGAGGACATCTTATTAACCACCTGCTCTGCCTGGGGAGCCAATAGCAGCAGCAGCTCAGTAAATCTCAGTTGGACGACATGGCAGAGGAGCATATTTCTTAAGCAAATGGTGTCACTTTGGACCCTACAAATGTTAGGGAGGATTCTGAGCAAGTTCACCAGCAGCTGGGCTGTTCTCTTTTGAGCATCCAGACAGACATCTGATGGATATTCTAACTTGTTAGGACTAGTAGCTGGTAAGTTTGCTCCAAATGCCATTAGTGATTTTTCCCCACCCTTTGGCCATTCTCTTAAAGGAGGATTCTACTCTTTCTTTGAAAAGGGCATTTCTCAAAAGAACTATTTTCTCTCTCTGCTAGACACTCCTGTAGCAAGTGTAGATGAGCAGCAGCTTTGATCCTGCAGGCATTCTTTTCAAGTTTGATCTTTTGATCTCATGTTTTGTTTCTATATACTTAATGTTTTGCCTCAAGATCACCTAAATACCAGGTCAAATAAGACAAATACTCTCAAAAGCAAAACCTATACCAATACTTTATTATAACCCCTAACCAAGTGCTATAAGATTGTTCTTTGCAACCAGCCATTTGTGTCTAAATTGGTAGAAGGTGACAAGGAGAACAATGGATGACTGACCTAGATGATCACCAAAGCCCAAGTAGCAAATTACACATCAGTAAATCTCTTCGTCACTGTCCTGACATTCCTTATGGGAAGTAATAGGTAAGTTGTTTCTTGTAGGGTGTTTGCCAAGCACCATGGGCTGTGCAGAATTGCCCTTGTCTTTCCCTTGAGGGTTGTGGGACAACCAAGTTCCACTACTGTAGCCCCACTGGAACATGTGTCTCTGAGCCAGTTTAGTGAGCAGTGCAGAGCACAGATGTCTCAGACATTCCCACATAGAGTTATTAGTGGGTCAAGCACTGAAACTAGGGTTAGCAGAGTTAGGTAATGGTGGTGGGGCATCTTTTGTCATGATCCTTTATCTTCCACCACATAAATAGAAGTCTTGGACACAGGAGCCCATAAGGTACAAGACTCAGAGACATGCTAAGCTGCATTGGAGCAAGCTACAACTGGAACCCAGTTCCACAGGACTTAATTGACTGCCTTTGTTGTTTGGGGTATCAGAAATCTAAGTGAGCCAGCAGATTAGGCCCACCAAAATTTTATTCTCGTGATAGCCATGTGTTCTAGGACAAGGCCTATAATGATTTGGCTTTATCTTTGCCAGCAAATTGTTATGAATGATTGATTTTTAGATTCTGTGGTTGCCATTCATCTTTAAATCCATGAGTCAGTCCCTAGGCCTTGTTCAAAGGTTAATTAATCCACATTTTATGAAGGAAAACATTACCACTATGGTAGAACTGATGTATGTATCAGAGCTAGTGTAGCAGGCCGTGCAGAGCACACATGTCTCAGGCATTCTCACATAGAATTATTAGTGGACAGTTACTAGTGGCTATCTGTGCTGCTGTGAAGCTTTAAAATATATTGCAAAGTAATACATGTGTACAAAAAATGAAAAACTGGAAACATCCCAGATATCTTTGTTTTTAGTTTCAGATTAATGTGAGGGTAGAAAGGATTAGGTTACAATGTTGCATTTGTTACATAAAGTCCCTGTTGTAGTTGTGCCTCACTCATGAGGTATGTCACATACTCTTACATTGTGCCCATTGGACATCCCACGTCTCTAACATTAGAAGAATGGTAAGATAAATTGGGAATATGTACACATTACAAACTAATATATGAGGATGTCTGCTGCTGGGCAAGGTCGAGTACTGAAGCAGCCAAAACAGAAAAGGAAAAAAAAAAGAATACACAAAATAATTGTTTTCAAGACATTGGACACCATTCAGCTTATTAAAACTTTAGGGGGAAAAAAGACATTGGCTATCAGGCAGTGGAAGATGGAGAGCGCGGAGAGGTGGTACATGAAAGTGGTAAGTCCTGTGAGTGCCCTGGCTTACTGCTTTGACACTTTTCAGGCCACAGGATGTGGAGTGTGTCTTAGTCTGTTTTGTATTACTATGAAAGAATACCTGAGACTGGGCAATTGATAAAGAAAAGGGGTTTATTTCATTCCCAGTGCTGCAGGCTGATTAGTTTAAGGGCTTGGCTGTAGCTTCTGGCAAGGGCTTAAGTGCTGCATCATGACGTGACAGAATAGGTCAAAGGGGAAGTGGACACTGGGGAAAAGAGGGAGACCGGAGGGACATCATGGCTTTAGTACAGCCCACTCTCTCAGAACCACTTCGTTCCCACAAAAACTAATCCAGAGTCCTTGAGAGCCTGAACTCACTGTGGTAAGACCAGCACCAAACTATCTATGCAGGATACGCCTTATGACCCAGACACTTCCCCTATGCCTCATCTCCAGCACAAATTCAACATGAGCTTTAATGGGAACAAATAAATTATATCCAGACCCAAGCAGAAGAGGAACTAAGGAAAGGCCCAACAGGTTCCGAGTTGAGAAGTCAGAGCTGAGAGTCCGGTAAAGACGAGGCTGGTAGAGTTCACAGGACACTGTACTGGGGAAAATCCCTGGAGGTCTGCAGATGGTTTTCTCTGAGTATTCAGCACCTGTGTGTGAGCTCAGGGAAAGAGCCATCCAAATGGCTTAAAGGGAATCATGCCAGTGCTGGTAAAGGGCCAGCAATAATGCCTGTTTCCACCAGGCAAACTGGAAAAATGGGGCACAAGGTAGAATATGCAGAATATTATCTGCATATTATAATATTATTAGAATATTATGTCTCCTCTCTCAGTAGGGGAGATAATTAGACTGAGCATTGCTGACCTGCAAATCAGAAAAGCAAAACCCCAAAGGATCAAAATGTTTCCAATAATTCAGCTGCATCCCAAAAC
This sequence comes from Perodicticus potto, assembly GCA_963574655.1. Lineage (NCBI taxonomy): Eukaryota > Metazoa > Chordata > Mammalia > Primates > Lorisidae > Perodicticus > Perodicticus potto. The sequence continues at coordinate 12,153 of CAUYRH010100894.1, forward strand.
AAAGATGAAGAATATTTTTAGGAATACAGAAATATCAAGTACTCAACAAGATAAATTTTATAATGTCTGGCATGAAAGATCACAAGGCATGTAAAGAAGCAGAAAAACAAAATCAAAACCAATCCAGAACCAACACAGAGGTTAGAATGGGCGGGCAAGGATGTTAAAAGTTGTTGTAACTACTCTGTATGTTTAAGAAGTTTAGCAGAGACGTGGAAGATATTCTTTAAAAGCCATAAGAAGAACTTTTAGAGATGAAAAGTATAATGTCCAAGATGAAAAATACATGGGATGTGGTTCATAACAGATTTGATGTTGCAGAAGGAAAATGAGTGAGTTTGAATACATAGTGGTGGAAGCTATTCAAAATGAAACACAGAAAGAATTCTTTAAAAAATAAAAACTAGGGGGCAGCATCTGTGGCTCAGTGGGTAGGGAACTGGCCCCATATACCGAGGGTGGCAGATTCAAACCTGGCCCCAGCCAAACTGCAACAAAAAAATAGCCAGGCATTGTGGCAGGCGCCTGTAGTCCCAGCTACTCAGGAGACTGAGGCAAGAGAATCATCTGAGCCCAGGAGCTGGAGGTTGCTATGAGCTGTATGAAGACATGGCACTCTACCAAGGATGATAAAATGAGACTCTATCTCTACAGAAAAATAAATAAATAAAAATAATAATAAAAATAGGGTGAGTGCAGGGGCTCTTGCCTATAAGCCTAGGACTTTGGGAGGCCAAAGCAGGAGGGTCGCTTGAGGCCAGAAGGTCAACACCAGTCTGAGCAACAGTGAGGGCACTTCTCTACAAAGAACAGAAAGAATTAGCTGGGTGTGATGGCACACACTGTGAGTCTTAGCTACTCAGGCTGCGGCAGGAAGATTGCTTGGACTCAGGAATTTGGAGTTGCAGTGAGCTGCAGTGATCTCAATGTGGTGTCGGTTTCACAATTGTATATGTATGTCCAAACTTAGCAAATTGTGGTTTCTATTGTATGTCAGTTAAATTGCAATAAAGCTGCTAAAAATTAATATGTGAAGACAGAATAGAATGTGAGAAATACTTAGAAAAATCACACAGAAAAGTATAGAAAACACAGTTTTATAAACCCTATAACCTAAAACAACTCAAAGTACTTTTAAAAATACATATATGTATATATAAGCCCTATAACAACTGGGTAAAAACCACATACAATAGAGATGGCATATCAATAAAGAAATAATTTAGAAAGGTAGTTATGTCTAGAAAAAGTTATTGCAATAATTTTACCAGTTCTAACAATACAAAAATGAATAAATAGAAGATTATAAAATGTACTCTATCTCAGAGTTTGCCATTTTATGGGATTTGAATTTTAATTACCATATTTAGGGTTTTTAATGATTGCCTTAGAAACTTAATATTTCTGTACCACAATCTTTCCTTATATATAAAATGAAGACATTAACCGTGTCTAACTCCTAGAAGCTTAAATGAGCTAACTCACTTCTAAGAGCTTAGAATGGTACCTGGCATAGAGTAAGCGCTCAGTACATGTTAGCTTTTATATTACCAGCTACTAATAGATTGTTGCCTCCAGAAATACCTTGGATCCAGAAAGTTGAACATATTCTGATTCCTCCTCTATCTCCGTATACTTACAGAAAAACAATAAAAACTTAAAGGGATGGGGAGAAAGGGAAAGGCTTTATTTCTTTTTTTCTGCTTCCTGACTTTAAGGACCAAGACCCTACACATGTGCAGAGCAATTCTTTGGGTCCCATGGAGAGAGGAATGAGCATCGTGGACATGGAGCCAATCAGGGTTTGCTTCAAAAGCACCGACCCTCGGTGGGTTGGGAACGATGGATGAAGTGAGAGCGGCCTGAATGTCCAGTCCCAGCTCTGGGCCCGCTCCCAGGGTCTGTATCCTCCCAGCTGACTGTGCCTTGCCACCACCTCTTTCCTCTGGAATCTGGGCCTCCTGTTTAAACAAGAAATTTTCATTTCATATTACAGATCATTGTTTCTCTGGGTGATCTCTTGGCCTCCAAGCTAACAACCTTGCCTGTCATATCTTAGGCTGTTATCATGATGTATGTGTGTATTTATTCCAATACATGCATATATATTCCAATTAATACAGAAAACAGTCTATTTATAATTTTAACACATAACAGTTCACACTGGTGAGTTGTATTTTCTCATTGTACCTTCAAGCTAGAGGTAGAGTTTTCACAAAGTGTTATGGGTGGAAAAAAGCTGAGCCTCCAAAAAGCTGAGGATTCCCCTCAGCACCCTTCCAAACACATTTACGTACAAGTGCTCTACTATTTAATCCTCTTTATTAAGTAATTTAACTTTACAGGAAACTGTAAAACCAAGTGGTTACAATTTGGATAACTTTAAGAGACATGGAGATTATGCATGGTTCTTTTTTTTTTTTGAGACAGAGCCTCAAGCTGTCACCCTGGAGAGAGTGACATGGCATCACAGCTCACAGCAACCTCCAATTCCTGGGCTCAAGTGAGTCTCCTGTCTCCGCCTCCCAAGTAGCTGGGACCACAGGCGCCCACCACAACGCCTGGCCATTTTTTGTTTGCAGCCATCATTGTTTGGCAGGCCCGGGCTGAATTCGAACCCACCAGCTCAGGTGTACGTGGCTAGCACCTTAGCCCGTTGAGCCACAGGCGCCGAGCCTATACATGGTTCTTGAAAGAATACTATGACTTCAGGAAGCCAATAGTTCAAGATCAACCTGGGCAACAGTGTGACCCCATCTCTTAAAAAGAAAAAACAAGAGAGACAGAGAAAGGAACAACAAGAATAAAGAATACTGTGAAGTCCTTCTCCTTTTATATAGATAATCTCTATAATAATTTGCTTTTTCATAAATTTGCTTACTTACACAATTCAGTTCATTAAAGTAGAATCCTTATGATCTTAATTCATGTTTCATTATCAGGAACCAAATCATCTCATCGTGGTAGCAACTCCCTCATGGTGCCATTCTGTAATGGGGTCAGATGGATTACAGCCTCGTCCTATCTCCCAGTTATGGGAGCCGTTGGATCATGCTGCATTCTCCCTCCTCACTCCAATATTGGAAGACTATGCCTTTGCACAGGAATATCCATTCCTAGAGCTCATTTATCTGTCCTAAGCCAGATAAAAGGACATTTGAGTGATGTGTCAGATTCCTGCAGCCTGGGATCTTTATTTCTTTTATGGATTTGCATTGAAATTAGTAGTAAAGCTCATGGAAGTAGGTGGAATTATCCATTTCCAGGGGATTCTTTTGATTATGCCATATGCCATTATGCCATCAAAATAAAGAATTCCTTCTCATCACACTTTCCCCCCAAACTCCTGTGTTATAAAACTCATACAGAACTAACTTTAAAGGTGTATGATAAAAACTTGTTTTAAATTTTCAAGTGGGTCAGATGGGAAAAAGAACTACCTTGTGGCAGGTGCTAGTGGTCAGGCTCTTTCCTGGGTTGGTCGGGTCAGTGTAAGCCTGGAGCACTGTGGTCCTGAGAGCAGCTGAGGGGCTGGCCTCTGCGTGCTGTGTCTGAAGTGTGGCTCCTCCCCGGTTCTGCAGTAGCTGTGTGCAAAGCCGCTCTCCGGAGAGCTCAGTCTTTACTTTCTTGAGCTACGTGTTGGTATAACATGAGAAGGCTCTACAATCTGACCCTGCAAAGAGCTAACGGGCTAGCCCAGTTTTTCTCAATTCCAGCACTATAGACATTTTTAGTCAGGTAATTCTTTTTTTTTTTTTTAATCTTTCTTTTTTTTAGTCAGGCAATTCTTTACTATGGGGACTGTCCTGTGCAGTGGAGAATATAGTAGCATTTCTGTCCTCTACCCACTAAAAGCCAGTAGCACCGCCCTTTACCTCCAGCTGTGACAACCAAAAACATTTGTAGACATTGCAAAATGTCTCTTGGGGGGGTGAGAAACACTAATGTGCAGTGGCAAGCTGTGTCACCAAGCCACCAAGTCAAAGGTAGAAACGCCTCAGCTCGTGCTCCTGACTCAAAGGCCCCTTTGTTCTTTCTCAGTGTCCCTGTATGGTTGAGACCAAGGGTTCTAAGTCAGGAAGACCATGTTTGGTCACTTCGCCTCTTTTTTTTTTTCCTTTTAAGACTAGTCAAGGGCAGTAGTGAGAAGAGGGGAAAGAGTAGAATGAGGAGCTCGGTCTGTAACTGACTGTGGACAATCGAGTGAGATAACTTGCTACCTTACGACCAGCTGCCGCTCGGGTGGCAAATGTGCCGTCATTTTTTCTTGTTTCCTTTTTTTTTTCCTGTTCCTTTTGAGATGGAGTCTCATTCTGTTGCCCCAGGCTAGAGTGCTGGGGCATCAGCATAGTTCACAGCACCTTTAAACTTCTGAGTTCAAGCAATCCTCTTGCCTCAGCCTCCTGGGTAGCTGGGACTACAGGTAAGCACCAAAATGCCCAGCTAATTTTTCTGTTTTTAAAAAGAAACAGGCTGGTCCTGAGCTTAAGGGATCCTCCTAGAGTGCTAGGATTACAGGTGTGAGCTACCTCGCCTGGTCACTTTACCTCTTGAGGCGACGGTTTCTTCGTTTATACATAACAGTAGTAACAGGACCCGCGACGGTTTCCTCGTTTATACATAACAGTAGTAACAGGACCAATGCTGCGCTGTGGTCAATAGGAGTAAGGCATGTTAAGGACTTTCACTAAGGCTATCGTCAAATTAGGACCTAAGAGTCACGCAAAATGTATAGAGTTAAGGTATTTAGAACTTCTACCTTTTTACCATCCACCATGTTCCATTTTTAGGATAAATGAGTCTATCCAAGATAAGTTTTAAAAATCCTTAACCCTCCCCACCCCACCCCCCACATACACACATTTACTGCCACAGGTCCTAGCCACAGAGAATAGGTGGCAAGAGGGTTCTGATCTCTACTTAGAAGATGTGGAGGCAGCCCCACCCCACTCACACTGCTTGCTGAATGTGGGTCGCCCCTTGAGCAGAGCAGTTTTAAGGGCCCATGAAAATAAATGGAGGCTATTTGGAGGCAGGGATAGCAGCACTTCAGTTAAGGAAAATTAGGAGTTCCTCCTTCCTCCCTTTATTGAAATCCTTTTCTTGGTCCCAACTTGTTTTCTGGGTTTTACTCAGTGAAAACCTTCTAGGAAGACATTTACATTTCAACTGGCATTCCTAAAGCACTTGTAAGTTACTAATATTCTAACTCACCTGAAAACACCCCAAAGGTTTTCTTCTTGGTTAATGTTCCTAGGCTTTCCAGAGTCCTAACCTTGTACTCTAAGCCTTTAAGAAAAATGTGAGGAAACAGTAATAAAGCCCAGCCTGATTGTGGTCAACGGCCCTTCCCTCGTGGCTCACCTTGATTGATAGGGAATCTCTTGGTCTCAGAGCTCTGGGACCTTGACTCTGAGGCCTTCTCCTCTGGCATCTCCCTCTGTCCTACAAAGATGTGAGAGCAGGGTTTGCAGCCAATCTGAGCCTTCTGTAAAGCCTCAGTTTCACCCACTAGAGACTCAGCAGGACCAAAGATCTAGTGTTCCTGTTAACACCAGACTTGCCCAGAAGGAATGATTGCACATAGTGGTTACAACTCCTTTGAGTCTAGGGTCCCAAACCCTGTTCTGCCACCAGTGCCGGCCTCTGCCCTGGCTGGGTCTCAAGGATGAGGGGCAGAGGCTGAGGGAACATGATCAACTCAGCCTGTCAAAGCCTTTTATAGAGGAAACTCCAGGTTCTTTGATGTTGCCCCTGGAAGCATCTGAGACTTGCTTCAGTTAATTTTATCTCAAGGGCAATTTGACACTTGGCCAAGAAGTCATTTCCTGTACACAAAGTCTGCTGGGATCTCTGTGGCCCATCAGATTTCCCTCAGAGCTGGGAATGTGTGGGTCAGCAGATGCCTGGGAATTTTCCAAGCACCATTTCCCCTATCACCACCACACACATAGGTCCTTGTTACTGCCCACTTGTGCATATGGGTGCTCTGGGGTCTGCTGACGGCTGACCTGTCTCTCTAAAACAGGTGAAAACCCAGAGACTTCACGATTACCCTCCCTCCTTCCAGATCCAGACTTTCTCAAGGTCATTACAAAAAATGTCCCTTAACTGTAGTCCCACCTGGTGATAGGAAAGGTGAGGTCTCTCAATGAGTCTGCTCTTTTTTTCAAAATGGCTATTATTAAAATGCTTCCAAATGGAGCCTGCCAGTATTTGATCAAGTCTCTCAACAAAAATAACAGCCAACATGAGAATTTTCAGCTGTCCAGCAGTTAGATACGAGGACTAAATTTTGATTAATTGGTCCCTGACAGCTTTAATCATGTAAACGAAATATGCTTTAATTTTCTGTTGATTTTATTTTCTTCCTAATTGTGTCAATTTAAAGGAATTTCAGAGGGCCCTAATGTTTCATTAGAGAGTCACAGAAGTACAAGGTGAAGTTTGGAGGATAGTGCAAGGCTATGGCGGGAGCGAGCAGACTCATAGCTCAGATGGCTTCACCAGCTTGTTGGCAGTGGTCACCAGCTGCCTTCAGCCTTGTTCTGACTCATGTTGAGGAGATTCTTGAGGTGACAGTGGAGATGGCTGTCTCTGAGCTCTAGGAAGCATGCAGGTCACTCTCAAAGCTGACTACTCCTGATTCACACTCTTGCTGGCTGTGGCTACCTCTGGCCATGCATTTGCCACCAACTCCAAAGTGGCCCTTCGCCTGCCTTCCTGACTGAAGGTTCAGTGCCCAGCCCAGACTGAGGATCTAAAGGTGTTGGCCCAGCCTCTATTTTCTAGGCCTGGTCATGTTGACCTCTCATGTCTCTCAGTGCCCAAGGCCCTCTGTCCTGCCTTTAGAGTTCTTTGTGATGACTTCTCTGAAGGCCTGTGGGGACTGGACCCCAACTCTGTGCTCTCAAGTCTCCCTTCCATACTTGTGGATTCAGTGGCTTCCCTGCAGCAAAGGTGTGTTTTCTCAATAGAGCATATTATTATTAAGAGCAGAAATTACAGCTGGCCATAACCAACTGATCTTCCCACAGTTGTAAGATGTGTTTCTGGAGAAATTTAAGATTTCACTCATTTATTTTTCTAGTTTTATCTTTTTAAATTTCAGATTAATACACCAGTACATATGATTAGGTTACACTGTTTGCATTTGTAAGGTAAAGTTCGAGTTGCTGTTGAGTCCTTCCCTGAGGAGTGTGCTCTATGCCCCTACATTGTACTCATTAGATGGCAACTTATCCCTCCTCTGCCTCCGCCTTTCTTGAATTTAATTGTGTTTTTCTCTTGTATGGGTCTGTAGTTGTTGACCTACTAGTTTCAACATAGTATTGAGTACATGGGATGCTTGCTTACCCATTCTTGAGATACTTTACTTAGGAGAATGTTCTCCAAATCCATCCAGATAAACAGAATAGATGCAAAGTCTCCATATTTTTTATGGCTGAATAGTATTCTATGGTATACATATACCACATATACCAGTTTATTAATCTATTCATGGGTTGATGGGTAATTAGATTTTTTCCACATCTTTGTGATTATGAATTGAGCTTCTATACACATTTGAATGCAAATGTCCTTAAGATAAAATGTTATTTTCCTACTGGGTAGAAACCTAATAATGGGATTGTGGGATCACATGGAAGGTTGCTTTTAGCTCATGGAGGATTCTTCATATTTCTTTCCAAAGAGGCTGCATTAGTTTTCAGTATGACCAATAAGTGTTCCCCCTCTCTCCATACACACACCAGCATCTGCAGCTTCGGGTCGTTGTGATGTGGGCTATTCTCACAGGGGTTAGATAATATCTCAAAGTGGTTTTGATGCATTTCACTAATAATTAGGAATGATGAGCATTTTTTCATGTGCTTGTTGGCCATTTGTACTCTTGGGAAAATATTATGTTCATGTGTCTTGCCGGTGATTAATGGGGTTGTTTGCTCTTTTCTTATAGATTTGCTTGAGTTCTTTGTAGATTCTGGTTATTAGCTCTTTGTCAGATTCGTAACATATAAGTATCTTCTCCCAATCTGAAAGTGTTATATTTACCTTGTTGATTGTGTCCTTACCTGTGCAGAAACTTTTAACATGATCAGGTCTCATTTATTCGTTTTTGTTATTGCTGCAATTGCTAGTGGGGTCTTCTTCATAAATTTTCTCCCTTCAAGACTTTTTTTCCTATTCTTTCTTCTTTCCTACACTTTCTTCTAGAGTTTTTATTTTGTGTCATAGATTTAAATCTTTAATCCAGCATGAGTTAATTTTTGTAAGTGTTAAGAGGTGTTCTTCCAGTTTCTGTCTTTTACATGTGACTAACCAAGTCTCCCAGCACCATTTATTAAAAAGGGCTTCTTTTCTTAGTGTAAGCTTTTGTTTGTTTTATCAAAGACCAGATAATGATAGGAGGCTGGTTTCATCTCTAGGTTCTCAATTCTGTTCCAAGGATCTGTGTTTCTGTTTTTAGGACAATACCATGCTGTTTTAATCACTATAGCCTTGTGCATTGTTGGTGGTATTGAAAACTAATCTGAAGGCTATAGTGATCAAAACAGCATGATGTTGGCACAAAACTAATCTGAAGTCTGGTAACATGATGCCTCCAGATTTGTTTTTATTCTGTATAATTGTGTTGGCTATTTCTGGTTCTATACAAAATGAAGAAATATCTTTTCAAGTTGTTCAAAGTATGACATTGTTATGTTAATGGGGATTGCACTGAATCTGTAGATCACTTTGGGTAGTATAGACCTTTTTAATGATATTATTTCTTCCTAAACATGAGCTTGGCATATTCTTCCATTTGTTAATGTCTGGACCAGATGATATGAAGCTATCACAACCTGTGGGATACTGCAAAAGCAGTCCTAAGAGAGAAATTTATTGCATTAAATGCTCACATCCAAAAGACTGAAAGAAGGCACAAATGAACTATCTAATGAATCATCTCAAGGAACTAGAAAAAGATGAGCAATCTAATTCCACACTATGTAGAAGAAAAGAAATAACCAAAATTAGATCAGAACAAAATGAAATGAAGAACAAAAAACCATTCAGAAGATGAATGAAACAAAAAGTTGGTTATTTGAAAAGATAGGTAAAGTTGGTAAACCTTTGGCCAGATTAACCAGAAATAAAAAAGTAAGATCTTTAATAACCTCAATCTGAAATGAGAAAGGGAAAATAACAACAGATACCAAAGAGATACAAATGATCACTACTGAAAACTACCAAAAACTCTATGCCCAGAAATTTGAAAATGTGAAGGAAATGGACCAATTCCTGAAATCACACTACCTCCTTAGACATAACCAAGAAGAAATTGAACTCTTGGGCTTCGCTCATTTAGATGACAAGTTCACCATGTTTTAAAACCTAGCCAAAACATAAAATGTTCATTTAATAAGTCTGTTGAAAGATTGGTAATAATTATTAATTAGTCAGTCTCCTGTCCATTCTGTGAATGTGTAATCATATTGCCCATTTTCAAATGTGAGATCTTTACATTTTCTCTGAAGAGTACTTGAGTTACTTTATTTCTAATAAAAATCTCAAGAGTTCTGTTTCCATATGGGGCGGATGCAGATTTTTCTCCCCATTTCCCCAGAAAGGACTATTTAGACACGTAGCTCTGCAGTGCATGCTCACCCCAATAGCCACCTGCCAGCTTACACCCCCACCCAAGGCCCAGTGGCATCTGTTTTCCCGATTGAAAGAAGAGTGTGGAAGAAGCACCAGGTCAGTGTGGGGATCCCATGCTGGCATGTGAGCTCCCTGGTGTGGTGCCTCATCCTCATCATCTCTCACCTGACCAGTCAGCAGTTACTCTTGACTGGTTCCCTGGTCCTTGGTCCTTGGTCCTTGGTCCTGCAGCCTCCCAATCTCTACTTGGCTCATTCCCACCTTAGGCCTCCATGGTTGCTGCTGTCACCTCTTTTAGAGTACAAGTACCCCAAATGTTCTCCCAGCTGGTACTTTCTCATCATTCTCCCTCAGCTCAAGGGTCAGCTCCTCAGGGAACAGTCCTTTATACCACTGTTCTCCTCACCCCCTGCTTTACTTTCTTCATGACACCAACTGGCATTGCAGACTATTTTCTTTACTTTGTAGGTGTCTTTCTCACAGTGGAAAATTTAAGTTGACACCCCCAGGCTATGTCCCCAGAATCTAGAGAATCTCGCACATAGTAGGTATTCAATATATCCTGTCTTCTCTGCTACAGTATTTTGCTAGTTAATATCTGTATGATATTAGCTACAGTAGCCAAAAGAGCTCTTCATGTGTCCTTATCTCATGTATGATTATAACTTCTTTTCTGCCATGACTAGATTGAGGGGGCAAGGATGATGGGTCACTTTCTTATATCACCGGGGACATCAGACTTAGGATGTACCTGTACTATCTGCATATCCTTATAGTGTTGGTCCATGTGTGTTTTTGTATTTTATGTTTTTAACTTTACATCATGAGCATTTTCCTGATTATCCTTATTTATAGTGGCTGAATCACCACCACTTTGTGTTTGACAGCATCCTTACTTTGTAGAATGAGGAACTGAGGAAAAAAGGAAGTTGTGGGGCTTATATGGCATTGTTGACTTGACATTGTTCTACTTTGCTCCCCTCTGTCCAATGAAATATTCAGAGAAAGGGATGGAGATGGGCACTGTAAGGCTACTTCTCCTATTTTCTTCTTCTTTTCCACCTGAGAGACAGCCCCTATCACACAAGCTTCCCTCACAACATAAAATCAGTGACTCCACTGTCAAATATGCAGACACCTCAGCATGACACCATAGAGTATTCCTGAAGACCTGCTGAGAATGTTTGGATCAAGTGTGCATGATGTGTGTTCACAAAGTAGCTATGACCCCTCACTGCTTATGACCCAAGTTCTCTCACTCCCCAAATCATACCATGGTTATCTACTTCAAATATTTTCTCTCATGAGATGATTCAGCCACATCCATGGTTGACATCCCAGCACCAAAGCCTTGGAAATCTCTTCCCTCATGTTTATCTCACTAAGCACTTTATTTGGGTCCTGTTGGGCAAAATGGTATATCCTGATCCTGTGTTTCACCATAACTTTCTTTGGGCCAACTTCTAGTTCATTCTTATGTCCATAAGAAGTCCACATCATAAATTTTTCCAATGAAAACTTTTCTCCTTACTTATTTTGGACTTGGCTGTTGTAGATAGTTCATTGGATCAGGCCTAAAAGATTGCACAAGCCAGGAATATTATATTCAGCATTTTAAACTGACTGGATTTAATGGCCAGAAACTGATGTAATTAAGAGTAGTTTCTAAGCAATAAGGGCATTTTTTACTGCCCTGCAGAGAGCTGAGAGAATTGGCTGGTCTAAAAAAGAAGAAGAAGGTGTATGGGTAATTTTCTTCTAAAAAATAATCATGTCTTAGGGGGTGAAAAAGAAAAACATTCAGATTCTCAGCCTGTCATTTCCATTGCCTCTGGATTTAGCAGGCCCCCACAGTTGCAGGAAGTTTGAGCAAGAGAGAAGAACGGAGGTGTCGGGCTAGGTTGAGGAGCATACAGATGCCAAAAGGAAAGAAAGGTCAAGAGAGAGAAGAAAATCTTTCATTGCTGGTATGTCTTCACCAGAGTCTGCTCTCCCAGACCACTGGATGATCAAACGCTAGCTTACCATCCTTCCTCCTTTGGATGCTGTCTTTCCAAATCTGGAAATGATCAGTGGAGAGGAGTGGCACTGCCCACTTTGACCTTGGCTCCAGAGGCTTAAACACTGCAGGACACACTATTTCCTCTGAGGCCTAACTACTCAGGAGGTGTCACTTCCTGCCTTCCCCAGTCAGATACTGGTCCTGTTGCTGTGTCAGGAGCTCCAGCAGCCAGACCCTCATGGCAGAAGGCAAAGGGAACATGGTGATCAGGGCAGGCAAAGGGTAGCACAGCAACAGGGAGGTGGGATGCTGGGAAGAGTCAGCCAGATCTGGCTTCCATCCCAGCACCACTACCGACCACCACCTCAACCCTGTCTCCAACATAGGATCATAGGAGAATGTTCTCCTACATTATGAGGATAACAAGAGAGAATGACCCACAATGACTACCTAACAAACTGTATTTCCCATCACCGGCAAGGATAGACCTCTACCTATGAGTGCCAGGAAAAATGTGCAAAGTCTTCTGGTAGCCAGGCTTTGAGAGATATTGCCAAATGTGTGGTGGTCCCCATATAAGGAACAGTATACTAGATAGTCACAGGGTCCATAGACTCCTTTGGTCAAGATCAAGAGCCCTTGATTCTGGCCAAGATTGCGATTCTCTGATTTCTGGTCCAGCTAAAAATGATGAGGATCAACACCACTGGTGAGAGCATAGGGTGCCATGCACTTTGCAAGAGGTGGCCTGCAGATCAGTATGGAGTTGGTGGGCCATGTATGCAAGGTAACCAAGCATGTAGGCAGGGAGGCTAGAGTGAAGCCCTGTTTATCAGTCATTTATTATGATTAATCATCCAATCAGCCCACAACTGCACAGAGATCTTAGGGGAGTATGGAAGGATGATGGAGTGTCTCTTGGGAAAAGTGAGACTCTTGAAGTTGCGGATAATGGGTCAGATCATAATGCCAGTGCTTGCTGGCTGGGTGACCTTGGACAAGACACCCAAGCCCACCTAACCTCTATTTCTTTATCTGTAAAATGAATATAGTAATATTTGTTTTTAAGATTGTTAAAAAGAAGATAAAACTATGTATATTTGAAAGTACTTAACTCTGTTCCTGAATACAGTAGGTGCTCTTTTCTTGACCTAAATCCCAACCCTTTTTACTCAAAGGTTTTTGACTTATTTAATCCTATAGATCAGGGGTTCTCAACCTTCCTAATGCTGCCACCCTTTAATACAGTTCCTCATGTTGTGGTGACCCCCAACCATAAAGTGCTTCATGAAGTAGCAACAAAAATAATTTTATGGTTGGGTGTCACCACAACATGAGAAACTGTATTAAAGGATCGTGGCATTAGGAAGGTTGAGAACCACTGCTATAGATAAAGGTAAATCCCAAAAGTTTTTACCTTAAACCTGATTTTGTTGGCTTCACTCACACACTTCTTCTAAAGCCCTTTGCAGACCCCTTTCCCTTGCCTAGTTCTTCTGGAGCACACAATGTGGAAGCTCATGGGTGTTGCGCAATGTTTTCTTTCTCTCCTGCCCTGGCCTCCTTCAACTTGAGGGATCATTATATTCCAGACACCACCACTTTCTTAGACCTCAGTACTGCACGGGGTCTCCCAGTGAGTTAAAGCTAGCTCATGTGGAAGATGGAAGAAGCCTTGCAGGGTGGTCCACCTAGACACCGGGATGGTGCTCTCCTGCTCCTATACCATCCAGGGTGCTCAGTGCAGTATCTCCGTCTCCCTCCAGAGAACCTGCATTCATGGATATGTGGGCCAGATCCTAGCACTTAGGGCTTTGTGACTGGGCTGCCTCACCAGGGATCCTGCATGCTCCCTGGCGCTCCAACTGGTACCCCTTGCCCTTGGTGATCAGAAGTTTCACTGACAGGAATCCTTAGGGATATCTGTACTTCTCTTAAATCATCCCCTGCATTCCTAACCCTGGTCAGAAGGAGCCTCACTTTTGCTGAGGAACATAAAGTTTCTAAATGGACTCCAGGGAAGGCAGAGATGCCGTGAGGCAGCCAGAGGCTGTGCATGAAAATCACTCCATTTGGTCTCAGCTGCACTCAGCATCGTGGAAGATGTGAGGAGCATATGGGCCCGGATGCAGAGCAGCAGGTATTTATATAGACTGCTTTAATCTGAAAAACCAAAGTGAGACTCTGGAAACAGCCTGAGAAGTTTCTGGAAAGACCCAGAACACACACTACAACACCAGGTAGAAAGTGTGGAGGGCCTGCCAGATTCATGATGCTGACCAAAAGTTCTCCTCCACGTTCCATCCTGGCGTCAGGTGGCCAGGGGTTCGTGACTGGGAGAAATGGCTTTGAAGTAACATGAAAACTCCAGCTGAAGAGAAGACAAGGTATATGTTAAGAGAACAAAATAAAGGGGCTGGATGGATAGGTTTATTTTTGAAATTTAAACTCTATGAAGTAAAGTTGTCATAGTTACCTGCTTGTTTTTACTTGTATTTATGACATCTGAAGGCTACAGAATTAAAATAATCCTCCTCCTGTGAAGTGTGTGTCTGTAATAACAAGCACCAAGGAGCACCTGGGCTGTTCTCACCATGTCAGCTTCATCTTTTTTTACCTAGTCTGTCAGTGTTGCCCAGGCCTGTTGAGGGGAACTCATGATTAGAAAGCTTTGTTTTGCCACACACATTCAGGGCCCCTAAAGATTCAGACACATATTATGGTATACTTATAAAGTCTCATAGCCAGCCCATACCTGGCTCAGTGGCAGCCACATATCTTTCCACACCAAAAAACATTTATTAATATAGAAGCTTACACTGGAACATTTTACGAGCTTCGTATGATGCTATGAGTCATATTTACGAGCATAAATTCATGATGTACCATAGTGATAGAAAACAAAAGTGCATTCTGATCTGCATGGTTTTTAAGGCCTTGGGTAAGGGTATACCCAGACTTGGAGAAGGCCCTGGGCTTGGATTTGTCCCTCAGTGGCCACTGTGCTGTGGGCAGGCCCCGGTCCTCTGTGTTGTCACAACCTTCGCTGCAAACTGAGGAGGATGGCCACCTTCTGGGCTCTACTATTACCAGGGGCATAGCATGGCTCCTCTCACTAGTTTGCATTTAGGGGAAGCTGAAATCCAGAAAAGAGACATCCCAAACTGTACTATAGGCTGTAGTGTAGAAAGCCACAACCTTAAAATTCATGAGCCTGGTAGGAAATTTGAGGGATGATTCTGCAGGACACTAGCATCTCCTTTCAATGTTTGGGTTATACCAAGTGATACATGAATGTCAGATTGACACAGTGCCATGTTAAAGTGACTATAGCAGAAAGTTGAATAAAATTATGTAGTTACCCAAAGCGCATCTTCTGATCTTTAATATGTGTATGTGTGTATCCTCAACAGAAATACCAAATCATCTTTCCAAGCTCAAATTTCCAACTCTTATGATTTTTCCCTTATTGACCCGTGTTTTAAACAATACCTGTCTACCAGGTAAACTTTATATATTTAGTATAATTCATGTTTCCATTTTGATTGGTTTTAGCCATATAGCTACCAGTCAGATGCCTTAACAGCATGAGATAGTGACTAACACTCTAGACTCAGCTGATATATTTTCATCATAAAGCAGAGAAATGTGAGGCAGGCATGACTCTGTTTGCAGGAAATGGATGCCTGCCATTTGATGTTTTGAAATATTGAAATCTACTCACGGACTCACAGGTCCAGGAACCTCCACTGTGATACATTATTGTAAAATAAAATTGAGTTTCCTTGTCTTGACTTACAGGGATTAACTGATGACAGTAATGAAAATAATAACTGCAAGAAGAAGGTATTATATTTACACTCATCACCAGTTTTCTTCCATATTCTTATCCCCCCCCCCTTTTTTCTAGCTGCCTAAGCAGAAACTTGCATTATTTTCTTAAAGAGTCACTGCAATGCCTTTTCCTGACTTTTATCATCACAGCCAGGAGAAGTTCTCCAATAGTCGTCACTCAGCCATGAATTCAGCATCACAGTGGATGAGGGTCACTTTGCTCCTCCTGCATTTAGAATGGCGAAGAGAAGTCTCTGTGTCAGTGTGCACAAAGCATTCTCTGCTTAGGTCATGCAAAAGGGAAGTAGGTGGATGATGTTTTAGCAGACCCACAATATGATTATTGAGAAAATTTAAGTACTGAAAAATTACTAAAGGTATAATTAAAAGTCATGTTGGTAGTGACCTTTAATAATGGAATCTAATGTTCTAAAAGAGGCCGGGTGCAGTAGCTCATACCTGCACTCCTAGGACTCTGGGAGGCTGAGGCAGGTGGATTTGCTTGAGCTCAACAGTTCGAGACCAGCCTAAGCAAGAGTGAGCTCCAATCTCTACTAAAAATAGAAAAACTAGCTGGCAGTTGTGGCGGGTGACCATAGTCCCAGCTACTCAGGAGACTGAGGCAGGTTGATTGCTTTAGCTCAAGAGTTTGAGACCAACCTGAGCAAGAGTGAGATCCCATGTCTACTAAACAGAAAAACTAGCCAGGTGTCGTGGCGAGTGCTTGTAGGTTCAGCAACTTAGGAGGCTGAGGCAAGAGGATCATGTGAGCCCAAGAGTTTAAGGTTGCTGTGAGCTATGATGCCATGGCAGTCTACCCAAGGTGACAGAGTGAGACTGTGTCACCAAATAATAATAACAATAACAATAACAATAATAATTCTAAAAGAAAGTTGGTTCCCATCTTAACCTTAATGGCCTAAGAGGAGACACCAAACTCTGGGAGAAAGAAGCAACTCATTCCTAGGATCACACATTTCAAAGCCACTTAACATCCTAATATTGCAACCTCAAGTAATTATAGGAAATGGTTTGGTATCATGGGACAAAATAATTTAGCAAGGCAAATCAAAACTCTTATCTTTTCAAAAATTATCTAACCTTATTTTTACTGATATCTCATTCTAAAAATCACATCAGACTGTATAGGTTTGATTGCATTCCAAGTGATGAATGCATGACTTTCTTGTTTTTCCAGTTCCTTGTTGTAGGACATCTTGGTTGCTTCTACTTTTTAGCAGTTATGAAGAAAGCTACAATGTAATTCTGCATGCATTCTTTTCTGTGTACACAAGTTTTCAATTTACTTGGATATATACCCAAGAGTGTAATTGCTAGGCTCTCTGGTAAGACTTTTATTTTATAAAGAATTGCCAAACTGTCTTCCAAAGTGGTATACTAGTTTGCATTCCCACCAGCAGTGAGTGAGAATTATTATTCTGTTTCCTCAGTAACATTTGTTATTGTCACTTTTAGGAATTTTAGCCATTCTGACAAGTATGTAATGGGACTGCATTGCAATTTTAATATGCTTTTCCCTAGTGACGAATAATGTTGAACACCTTCTCTCATTTGCCAGCCATGTATCTTTTTTGATGAAGTGTCTACTCTGATTTTCTGCACATTTTTAAAAAATGGACTGTTTTGTTTTTTATGTTTTAAATGTAAGTCCTTTAACAGATACGTGCATTGTAAATGAAAAACCCTTCTCTTCATTCTCTTACTAGTATTTTCAAAAAGCAAAGTTTTTCCTATTGATTAAGTCCAATTTGTCAATTTTTTTCCTTCAGGGATTGAGGTTTTTGTGTTAAAGACTCAACTTTTTAAAACTTTGTGTTAAACCCAAGATCACATAGATTTTCTCCTATGTTTTCTTCTAGAAGTTTTATAGTTTTCCATTTTATATTTAGATCCATGATCCTTTTTGAATTATGTTTTATATAAGTTATAAGATATGTATGTGCCCAGGTTCATGTTTTTACATATAGACATCCATTTGTTCTAGCACCACTTGTTCAAAAGATTTCCCTCAGGCTGGATGCAGTGGCTCATGCCTCTAATCCCAGCACTCTGGGAGGCTGAGGTAGGAGGATCCCTGGAGCTCAAGAGTTTGAGAGCAGCCTGAGCAAGAGTGAGACCCTGTCTCTAATAAATATAGCAAAATGAGCCAGGCGTTGTGGTGGACACCTGTAGTCTCAGATACTCAATAAGCTGAGGCAAGAGGATCTCGTGAACCTAGGATTGTGAGGTTGCTGTGAGCTAATCTGTTGCCATGGCACTCTAGCCTGGGTCACAGAGTGAGACTCTGTCTCAAAACTTCCTTCATTGAATTACCTTTGTACCTTTGTCAAAAATTTTGGCAATACTCATATAGTTCTATTTCTGGGCCCTCTATTCTGCCCCATTGGTCTATGTGTCCATCCCTCTGCCAGTACCCTCATAATGCCCAGTTACTGTAACCAGAGAGCAAATCTTAAAACTGGGTAGTATGATTTCTCAAACTTTATTTGGCTTTTCAAAAATCATTTTAGCTATTCTGGTTCCTTTGCCTTTCCATACAAGTTTTAAAATTAGTTATTCTCTATTACAAAGATTCCTGATGAGATTTTGATAGAAATTTCATTAGACTTAGATTTTGAATGAATTTATATCTTTATCCTATGAAACCATCTAATCTTGAACATAGTATATCCACTTATTTTTTTCTTGTATCAGCACATTACAGGTTTGTCATACAGACCCTGATATACCTTGTTATATTTATGCCTTTGACATTTGTCAAAACTTGTTTTATAACCCAGCATTTAGAGTGCTTTAGAAAATTGCCATGCACACTTGAATTCTGCAGTTTTTAGATGAGCTTTTCTATATATATTAATTAGATCAAGTTTGTCCCATCTGGGTTTTGTATGCACGTTACTGGGAGAGTTTGAAAGGTGTCCCGCCATGATTATGGATCTCTCACTTTGGTTCTGTCATTTTTATTTATTTGTTTTATGTATTTTGAGGTTGTAACGAAGAGCATATAAATTTAGAGTTAGAATATCCTCCTGGTCAAGTGATCTTTTATAAAATATGAGATATCCCTCTTCAATTATGATTATTGCCTTAAAATCTGCTTTGGTATTAGCTGTGCTAACCTATGTCTTTTATTACTGTTTCCATGTACGTCTTTTCTTCATTCTTTAACCTTTAAAGCTTCTGTGCCCTTATATTTGAAGTTAATTTCTTAAAAGCTATAATGTGTTTACACACACACACACACACATACCCCATACATTCATGTGTGTGTGTTTTGTTTATATTTGATTTGAAATCGTAACCCTTTATTCGGAGTATTTGGTAAATTTATATTTAATGCAAAACAGGTATGTGCAACCTTTGTGAGGACTTTTTTGCTTATCCATGAAAATTATGCATGTAACTTTTTTTTTGCTAATTTAGCTTTTGTTAGCATTGTTTGATTTTCATTTTCTTTTATTTATTTATTTATTTTTGAGACAGAGTCTCACTATTTTGCCCTCAGTAAAATGCAATGGCATCACAGCTCACAGCAACCTCAAACTCATGAGCTTAAGCGATTCTCTTGCCCTGCCTCCCAAGTAGCTGTGACGACAGGCTCCCGCCACAATGTCTGGCTGTTTTTTTTGTTGCAGTTGTCATTGCTGTTTAGCTGGCCTGGGCCAGGTTCGAATCCACCAGCCTGGGTATATGTGGCTGGCACCCTACCCACTGAGCTACAGGCACCACCCAGCATTTTTGTTTTTAACGTGTGGCCCAAGACAACTCTTATTTTCTAAAGTCCAGCAGAGGTGAAAAAAAGGTTTGGATACCCCTGAAAAGTATGGAAATTTTCAGGCTTACATTTACTCTTGATTTCTGCTCTTAGTTATTTCCTTTCCTGTTTAAGTTGGGGGTTGTTTGCTCTTTTTCTTTTGTAGTTTCTTTTTTTTTTTTTTATAGAGACAGAGTTTCACTTTGTTGCCCTCGGTAGAGGGCCGTGGCATCACAGCTCACAGCACCCTCCAGCTCTTGGGCTTAGGTGATTCTCTTGCCTCAGCCTCCCAAGTAGCTGGGCCTACAGGTGCCCACCACAACGCTGAGCTTTTTTTTTTTTTTGCAGTTTGGCCAGGGCCAGGTTCGAACCTGTCACCCTTGGTATATAGGGCCAGCGCCCTACTCACTGAGCCACAGGCACCACCCTCTTTTGTAGTTTCTTGATGTGGAAGCTTGAATTATTGATTTGGAACATTGCCTGTTTCCTAAATAAGAATTTAGTTCTATAAATTTCCTTCAAAGCATTACTTTAGCTGTATCCCAGATTTTTTTTTAACAAGCTGTTTTTCTTTTTTTTATTAAATCATAGTTGTGTACATTAGTAATCATGAGGTACAATGTGATGGTTTTATATACAATTTGAAATTCTTTCATCGAACTGGTTAACATAGCCTTCATGGCATTTTCTTAGTTATTGTGTTCAGACATTTATATTCTGCATTTACTAAGTTTCACCTGTACCCTTCTAAGATGCACTGTAGGTGTGGTCCCACCAATTACCCGCCCTCCACTGATCCTCCCCCCGTCCCTTGCCCCTTTCCCCATATTCTTGTGCTATAATTGGGTTATAGCCTTCATATGAAAGCTATAAATTAGTTTCATAGTAGGGCTGAGTACCTTGGATACTTTTTCTTCCATTCTTGAGATACTTTGCTAAGAAGAATATGTTCCAGCTCCATCCATGTAAACATGAAAGA